>VCII01000241.1:0-201009 GCA_006030095.1 Triplophysa siluroides | reverse complement strand
GTCCCTGTTCGGGCGATGTAAGTCACCTTTACCTTGACATGGGTTATGGCCTGCCCGCTGTTGAAAAAAAGAAAAGAAACCTTCGGTCGTGCGTTGGAGTCGACACACGGGCTTTGTGCAGGGTTCTAATCGAGCTTTTCCTCAGCGCATGCGTCAGAAATTCCTTGAGCTCTCAGCAAAAGCTGCCAATCCCCTCCCTGCAGATTTAGTCAGGAAGTCCTGCTTGCACAACTTTGCTGGAGGGCTGGTGGCTTGCCGTGATCGTATAGTGGTTAGTACTCTGCGTTGTGGCCGCAGCAACCCCGGTTCGAATCCGGGTCACGGCACTGGACCACGTGCTGTGTTTTTGTTTTTGTTGTTGATGTCCTACCGCTCCATTTTTGACATCGCCCGTTACGCTGCCGGCTCGTCCCTCTTTTTTCGCAAGAGTTAAGCAAAGAGTTCCAGAACCTGTTGTAGTCGTGGCCGAGTGGTAATGTACTTGAAATCTAGTGGCGTCTCCCCCGCTGGTTCAAACCCTGCCGGCTGCCATGCTTTAGGCTTTGTCGGACGTACAGTTTCACGAGTCCCTTTGTTGCATTGACACATGTCGATAGCATGGGATGAATAGAGAGAAAACGATGCAGCCCATTATAGACTGCCACGGGGGTTTTTTTGCCAGCTGTTGTAGCTCGTCCCCGTGAACTTACGGCTGTAAAGCGATCTGAGAGAATTTCTAGTCCAGTGGTAGCGTGGCCGAGCGGTCTAAGGCGCTGGATTAAGGCTCCAGTCTCTTCGGAGGCGTGGGTTCAAATCCCACCGCTGCCAGCGGAGTCTTGAAGCGGCTGTTTTGCCCTCAGGCTGAGCTATGAGGGCAGCATTTAATTCGCATCTCACTTTCGTGTACCTGCAGAACATCTGAGCCAAATTGGTAGCTACGTGCGTGCTCGATGAGGGCGGATCCAACTGCGGCTAGCCTCACCTCAATGGACAGGGTTGAATAAGCTATCATTGAGAAGGTGCGCACAGCTCTTATGCCTGGGCCTCACCAAAATGTTTTTTAAATCTTATTAGAGTTTCAAACTGTGAGAGACCACAAACAAGAAGGCAAAAAATCCTAGATTGAATCGTTTTGCTCCTATAATGTGTGGTACGCCGTGTTGTGATGAAGACAGCACACCACACACGATCGGATTTCCAAACAGTTCTGACTGTGAAGCACGGTCTATGCTGTGAACACAATAAATCTCGCAAATTCTCTGGAGACTTCAGAATACGTTTTTTGTATCATTTCACTGTCTGTTTATCATAAATATACATACAATAAATATAGTACACATTTAATGTAAACCAATGTGTACATACTGTATAACCTTTTATGTGATTTTACAAATGTTTGCTTTGCAGTGACCTTTAAGGAAAGCACGGGCAAAAAAAAGCCCAAAGATAACTCCCAGAGCCACATTACCCGGTTCAGGTGTACTTGATGAGCTGCAATCTACAGGTGGCATCGCCTCCAGAAATAGGACTGAACACCCCTGCATCAGAAAGGTGCACAGAACCCTAAGCGGTCAGAAGCCTCTTAGCTACTGACTGTCTGCGAAACTTTGTCGGGGCCAAATGTAAAACACAATGGTGGAAACAGCCGGCAGATGATGCCTTTTCGAGGTAGTGTGGCCGAGCGGTCTAAGGCGCTGGATTTAGGCTCCAGTCTCTTCGGAGGCGTGGGTTCAAATCCCACCGCTGCCAGTGGCTCTGTGCTCCGCTTGGAGTGTTGTGAGTGTAGTTTTTCATTTACCTCCAGAGCCAAATTAGCTGGTTCGAGTGTGATTGATGAGGGATGAACCTGCACTCACCTGCAGGACTGAACACCCCCCCCTGAGAGCCTACGGCAAGAACTTGTTGCGTAACTTCACGAGCCCGGATAGCTCAGTCGGTAGAGCATCAGACTTTTAATCTGAGGGTCCAGGGTTCAAGTCCCTGTTCGGGCGATGTAAGTCACCTTTACCTTGACATGGGTTATGGCCTGCCCGCTGTTGAAAAAAAGAAAAGAAAACCTTCGGTCGTGCGTTGGAGTCGACACACGGGCTTTGTGCAGGGTTCTAATCGAGCTTTTCCTCAGCGCATGCGTCAGAAATTCCTTGAGCTCTCAGCAAAAGCTGCCAATCCCCTCCCTGCAGATTTAGTCAGGAAGTCCTGCTTGCACAACTTTGCTGGAGGGCTGGTGGCTTGCCGTGATCGTATAGTGGTTAGTACTCTGCGTTGTGGCCGCAGCAACCCGGTTCGAATCCGGGTCACGGCACTGGACCACGTGCTGTGTTTTTTTGTTTTGTTGTTGATGTCCTACCGCTCCATTTTTGACATCGCCCGTTACGCTGCCGGCTCGTCCCTCTTTTTCGCAAGAGTTAAGCAAAGAGTTCCAGAACCTGTTGTAGTCGTGGCCGAGTGGTAATGTACTTGAAATCTAGTGGCGTCTCCCCGCGCTGGTTCAAACCTGCCGGCTGCCATGCTTTAGGCTTTGTCGGACGTACAGTTTCACGAGTCCCTTTGTTGCATTGACACATGTCGATAGCATGGGATGAATAGAGAGAGAAAACGATGCAGCCCATTATAGACTGCCACGGGGGTTTTTTTGCCAGCTGTTGTAGCTCGTCCCCGTGAACTTACGGCTGTAAAGCGATCTGAGAGAATTTCTAGTCCAGTGGTAGCGTGGCCGAGCGGTCTAAGGCGCTGGATTAAGGCTCCAGTCTCTTCGGAGGCGTGGGTTCAAATCCCACCGCTGCCAGCGGAGTCTTGAAGCGGCTGTTTTGCCCTCAGGCTGAGCTATGAGGGCAGCATTTAATTCGCATCTCACTTTCGTGTACCTGCAGAACATCTGAGCCAAATTGGTAGCTACGTGCGTGCTCGATGAGGGCGGATCCAACTGCGGCTAGCCTCACCTCAATGGACAGGGTTGAATAAGCTATCATTGAGAAGGTGCGCACAGCTCTTATGCCTGGGCCTCACCAAAATGTTTTTTAAATCTTATTAGAGTTTCAAACTGTGAGAGACCACAAACAAGAAGGCAAAAAATCCTAGATTGAATCGTTTTGCTCCTATAATGTGTGGTACGCCGTGTTGTGATGAAGACAGCACACCACACACGATCGGATTTCCAAACAGTTCTGACTGTGAAGCACGGTCTATGCTGTGAACACAATAAATCTCGCAAATTCTCTGGAGACTTCAGAATACGTTTTTTGTATCATTTCACTGTCTGTTTATCATAAATATACATACAATAAATATAGTACACATTTAATGTAAACCAATGTGTACATACTGTAACCTTTTATGTGATTTTACAAATGTTTGCTTTGCAGTGACCTTTAAGGAAAGCACGGGCAAAAAAAAGCCCAAAGATAACTCCCAGAGCCACATTACCCGGTTCAGGTGTACTTGATGAGCTGCAATCTACAGGTGGCATCGCCTCCAGAAATAGGACTGAACACCCCTGCATCAGAAAGGTGCACAGAACCCTAAGCGGTCAGAAGCCTCTTAGCTACTGACTGTCTGCGAAACTTTGTCGGGCCAAATGTAAAACACAATGGTGGAAACAGCCGGCAGATGATGCCTTTTCGAGGTAGTGTGGCCGAGCGGTCTAAGGCGCTGGATTTAGGCTCCAGTCTCTTCGGAGGCGTGGGTTCAAATCCCACCGCTGCCAGTGGCTCTGTGCTCCGCTTGGAGAGTTGTGAGTGTAGTTTTTCATTTACCTCCAGAGCCAAATTAGCTGGTTCGAGTGTGATTGATGAGGGATGAACCTGCACTCACCTGCAGGACTGAACACCTCCCCTGAGAGCCTACAGCGAGAACTTGTTGCGTATCTTCACGAGCCCGGATAGCTCAGTCGGTAGAGCATCAGACTTTTAATCTGAGGGTCCAGGGTTCAAGTCCCTGTTCGGGCGATGTAAGTCACCTTTACCTTGACATCGGTTATGGCCTGCCCGCTGTTGAAAAAAAGAAAAGAAAACCTTCGGTCGTGCGTTGGAGTCGACACACGGGCTTTGTGCAGGGTTCTAATCGAGCTTTGCCTCAGCGCATGCGTCAGAAATTTCTTGAGCTCTCAGCAAAAGCTGCCAATCCCCTCCCTGCAGATTTATTGTGAAGCACGGTCTATGCTGTGAACACAATAAATCTCGCAAATTCTCTGGAGACTTCAGAATACGTTTTTTGTATCATTTCACTGTCTGTTTATCATAAATATACATACAATAAATATAGTACACATTTAATGTAAACCAATGTGTACATACTGTATAACCTTTTATGTGATTTTACAAATGTTTGCTTTGCAGTGACCTTTAAGGAAAGCACGGGCAAAAAAAAGCCCAAAGATAACTCCCAGAGCCACATTACCCGGTTCAGGTGTACTTGATGAGCTGCAATCTACAGGTGGCATCGCCTCCAGAAATAGGACTGAACACCCCTGCATCAGAAAGGTGCACAGAACCCTAAGCGGTCAGAAGCCTCTTAGCTACTGACTGTCTGCGAAACTTTGTCGGGGCCAAATGTAAAACACATGGAAACAGCCGGCAGATGATGCCTTTTCGAGGTAGTGTGGCCGAGCGGTCTAAGGCGCTGGATTTAGGCTCCAGTCTCTTCGGAGGCGTGGGTTCAAATCCCACCGCTGCCAGTGGCTCTGTGCTCCGCTTGGAGTGTTGTGAGTGTAGTTTTTCATTTACCTCCAGAGCCAAATTAGCTGGTTCGAGTGTGATTGATGAGGGATGAACCTGCACTCACCTGCAGGACTGAACACCCCCCCCTGAGAGCCTACGGCAAGAACTTGTTGCGTAACTTCACGAGCCCGGATAGCTCAGTCGGTAGAGCATCAGACTTTTAATCTGAGGGTCCAGGGTTCAAGTCCCTGTTCGGGCGATGTAAGTCACCTTTACCTTGACATGGGTTATGGCCTGCCCGCTGTTGAAAAAAAAGAAAAGAAAACCTTCGGTCGTGCGTTGGAGTCGACACACGGGCTTTGTGCAGGGTTCTAATCGAGCTTTTCCTCAGCGCATGCGTCAGAAATTCCTTGAGCTCTCAGCAAAAGCTGCCAATCCCCTCCCTGCAGATTTAGTCAGGAAGTCCTGCTTGCACAACTTTGCTGGAGGGCTGGTGGCTTGCCGTGATCGTATAGTGGTTAGTACTCTGCGTTGTGGCCGCAGCAACCCCGGTTCGAATCCGGGTCACGGCACTGGACCACGTGCTGTGTTTTTGTTTTTGTTGTTGATGTCCTACCGCTCCATTTTTGACATCGCCCGTTACGCTGCCGGCTCGTCCCTCTTTTTCGCAAGAGTTAAGCAAAGAGTTCCAGAACCTGTTGTAGTCGTGGCCGAGTGGTAATGTACTTGAAATCTAGTGGCGTCTCCCCGCGCTGGTTCAAACCCTGCCGGCTGCCATGCTTTAGGCTTTGTCGGACGTACAGTTTCACGAGTCCCTTTGTTGCATTGACACATGTCGATAGCATGGGATGAATAGAGAGAGAAAACGATGCAGCCCATTATAGACTGCCACGGGGGTTTTTTTGCCAGCTGTTGTAGCTCGTCCCCGTGAACTTACGGCTGTAAAGCGATCTGAGAGAATTTCTAGTCCAGTGGTAGCGTGGCCGAGCGGTCTAAGGCGCTGGATTAAGGCTCCAGTCTCTTCGGAGGCGTGGGTTCAAATCCCACCGCTGCCAGCGGAGTCTTGAAGCGGCTGTTTTGCCCTCAGGCTGAGCTATGAGGGCAGCATTTAATTCGCATCTCACTTTCGTGTACCTGCAGAACATCTGAGCCAAATTGGTAGCTACGTGCGTGCTCGATGAGGGCGGATCCAACTGCGGCTAGCCTCACCTCAATGGACAGGGTTGAATAAGCTATCATTGAGAAGGTGCGCACAGCTCTTATGCCTGGGCCTCACCAAAATGTTTTTTAAATCTTATTAGAGTTTCAAACTGTGAGAGACCACAAACAAGAAGGCAAAAAATCCTAGATTGAATCGTTTTGCTCCTATAATGTGTGGTACGCCGTGTTGTGATGAAGACAGCACACCACACACGATCGGATTTCCAAACAGTTCTGACTGTGAAGCACGGTCTATGCTGTGAACACAATAAATCTCGCAAATTCTCTGGAGACTTCAGAATACGTTTTTTGTATCATTTCACTGTCTGTTTATCATAAATATACATACAATAAATATAGTACACATTTAATGTAAACCAATGTGTACATACTGTATAACCTTTTATGTGATTTTACAAATGTTTGCTTTGCAGTGACCTTTAAGGAAAGCACGGGCAAAAAAAGCCCAAAGATAACTCCCAGAGCCACATTACCCGGTTCAGGTGTACTTGATGAGCTGCAATCTACAGGTGGCATCGCCTCCAGAAATAGGACTGAACACCCCTGCATCAGAAAGGTGCACAGAACCCTAAGCGGTCAGAAGCCTCTTAGCTACTGACTGTCTGCGAAACTTTGTCGGGGCCAAATGTAAAACACAATGGTGGAAACAGCCGGCAGATGATGCCTTTTCGAGGTAGTGTGGCCGAGCGGTCTAAGGCGCTGGATTTAGGCTCCAGTCTCTTCGGAGGCGTGGGTTCAAATCCCACCGCTGCCAGTGGCTCTGTGCTCCGCTTGGAGAGTTGTGAGTGTAGTTTTTCATTTACCTCCAGAGCCAAATTAGCTGGTTCGAGTGTGATTGATGAGGGATGAACCTGCACTCACCTGCAGGACTGAACACCTCCCCTGAGAGCCTACAGCGAGAACTTGTTGCGTATCTTCACGAGCCCGGATAGCTCAGTCGGTAGAGCATCAGACTTTTAATCTGAGGGTCCATGGTTCAAGTCCCTGTTCGGGCGATGTAAGTCACCTTTACCTTGACATCGGTTATGGCCTGCCCGCTGTTGAAAAAAAGAAAAGAAAACCTTCGGTCGTGCGTTGGAGTCGACACACGGGCTTTGTGCAGGGTTCTAATCGAGCTTTGCCTCAGCGCATGCGTCAGAAATTCCTTGAGCTCTCAGCAAAAGCTGCCAATCCCCTCCCTGCAGATTTAGTCAGGAAGTCCTGCTTGCACAACTTTGCTGGAGGGCTGGTGGCTTGCCGTGATCGTATAGTGGTTAGTACTCTGCGTTGTGGCCGCAGCAATCCGGGTCACGGCACTGGACCACGTGCTGTGTTTGTGTTGTTGATGTCCTACCGCTCCATTTTTGACATCGCCCGTTACGCTGCCGGCTCGTCCCTCTTTTTTTTGCAAGAATTAAGCAAAGAGTTCCTGAACCTGTTGTAGTCGTGGCCGAGTGGTAAAGGCGATGTACTTGAAATCTACACTACATACAAAACAACAGAAGAATTTACTGTATACAGTTACAGTAATAAAAAAAACTATGCTGCATCCTCCCTTCTGTTGCGGTCTGGCCACAGCACCTCATCCACATCACAAGCAATGTTTTCCCTGGCCAAGCAGCGGGGGAAATATTGCCTAGCATGGCGATTCCAGCCATGAAAAGCATCAGCTGCTATATCTCCACATGCATCCTCTATAGCTTGGAGAAGAGGTATACGGGTTTGTGGATTTCGGTCATACACTTTCCATCTCCAGGCAGAAAAAAATTGGGATTGAGGAATGGAGAATATGGAGGGAGATAAACGACTAAAAAGCGTGGGTGGGCAGTGAACCAGTTACGAACCAGAGCAGCTCTGGGCCATCTACCTGATCTGGTGGAATGAGTGTGTTGTGTAGGGTGTCAAGGAATGTGATCAGATGGGCGGTGTTGTAGGGGCCAAGGGTAGCATGGTGATGGATGATGCCGTGGTGGGTAATCGCTGCACACATTGTGATGTTCCCTCTGCGCTGGCCAGGGACTTCAACAATGGCACGCTGGCCGATGATATTCCTTCCCCTCTTTCGTCTTTTTGTGAGGTTGAACCCAGTCTCATCAATGAAGATGAACTGGTGCTCCACTGCAGCCACCTCTAGCTCAAGGACTCTCTGAAACACACATGACAATATCAGAAATAGACATGGGTGGTCATTATTGTGAAGCACAATCATTATGATTACAATATTGAAATATGTATGATTTACTGTATACAGTGTTGAGAGTATGCATCAATTGTGGGACTCACTTGCACATAGTTATATCGCAATTCTTTGACTCTTTCTGAATTGCGTTCAAATGGCACCCTGTAGACCTGCTTCATCCCGAGAGGATTTCTGCGCAAGACACGGTCCAGTGTTGATAAGCCTACCATATCAATATTTTAAAACATGTATATGTTTTCTATTATTTTTCTTTGTATTTGCTGTAATGTTATGGCGTTGTTTTCTAGGACCATGTTCATGATTTCAGTTTCCTGTTCAGGAAACAGAACACGTTCCCGACCACCTTGTGTTGGTAATCTTTCAGTTCTGCCAAACAAATAGTAAAATACTGTAAATACAAAGTAGGTGTACATTTCCTAAATACTTGAAACATACTTTACAGTATTTTTACAGTCCTACAGAACAGTCAACAGGCAATACTGTACTACTGTACTCATTGAGTACTGTATTGATATGCAGTACTGCAATTTTCTAGTGAGAGTAGATTTCTTACCTATTCTCATTTCGGAAAGTCTGGATGATGGATGCTACAGTGTACCTGCTCAAATATGGCTGTACTCTTTCCCCAGCCTCCCTCATTGTTAGACCATGGTTGACCACATGATCAACCAAAGTGGCTCGGATCTCATCAGAGATTACGGTCCTTGGCCCTCCTCGTCCTCCCCGTCCTCCTCCTCTTCCTCTTACAGTTTTTCTCGATTGCTAACACACAATTCATGAAACAATTCACCATTTTTTCTGACAAATATAAACACATTCTCAGAACAATACACCAACTTGTCGTAACCCCACACACAAACAGCCTCAATTTGCAATGGTTTAACAATGTTCTTATTCAGAAAACACAAACACACAATATAATGAACTCAAGTGTCAAGATGTAAACTCAAATAGCACACATTTATCCATCAGTAAACATTCAGTAGCAAAACTGATGACACACCAATCAGAATCTCAGGATAATATCAATAGGAGCACAGGTAATTGTGCATCCTAGAATCATCTACTGGACTTTACACTACTTACAGTTTTTCTCGATTGCTTAAACACATTTCTTGAAATGATGCCTTGTATTCTCAAAACAGTAAGCACAAATCCATAACATCTCACTCAATTCCCCAAACATCCTCTTTTCAGGTCAAAATGAAGCTCTCTTCTCGAAATCATTCAAACTTGCTGAAATACCAAACTTTTCCCCCAGATATGACACACAAGCCCTCAAAAACACCCACACTACAACATAGTCTTAGACAGTCTTAGACACTGGTGAGATCAACTCAAAACCCTGTAACTAAAACCTCTTATTGGGATTCAAGAATAATTTGACAGCTTAGTGTTTATAAGAATATACAACATAAAAGAGTGCAGATAGAGCAAAGTGCAAGAAAGAGCTTTAGGAAAAAATACTAATAAAACATTTCACTACTGTAAAGATGATCTTACAAGACAAGAACAGTTCAAAAACCAAAGAACAATATGAACTGGTCGTGCAACCCAATACAGTAAACAACCGCCGCACAAATAACATTTACATTCAGGCATTTAGCAGATGCTTTTATCCAAAGCGACTTACAGAGAAGATAAAGGAAACAAAACAGTGAAGCGATTTGTCAATAGGAGGCAATGTAAAAAAATATGGCATCCTCTGCACCTTTGGCACAATTTCATAAAAGTATTTTGTATATTCTGCAAAAATGTAGAACAGGTAAAAAGGGTGTACACGTGCTACAGTTTACTGGATACAGAATAGTGAAATTTCTCTCATATAAAGTGTGCACAGTAATTATACTGTATGTTTATGTAAGTAGTATAAAGCCCAGTAGATGATTTTAGGATGCACAATTACCTGTGCTCCTATTGATATGAATCTGAGATTCTGATTGGTGTGTCATCAGTTTTGCTACTGAATGTTTACTGATGGATAAATGTGTGCTATTTGAGTTTACGTCTTGACACTTCAGTTCATTATATTGTGTGTTTGTGTTTTCTGAATGAGAACATGATTAAACATTTGCAAAATGAGGCTATTTGTGTGTGGGGTTTGGACAAGTTGGTGTATTGTTCTGAGAATGTGTTTATAGTTGTCAGAAAATTGTGAAATGTTTCATGAATTGTGTGTTAGCAATCGAGAAAAACTGTAAACATACAGTATAATTACACACTTTATATGAGAGAAAAATTCACTATTATGTATCCAGTAAACTGTACGTTTACACACTCAAATTTGTGATTGTCAAGTTTACAAATGTGCATTTGTAGCCTTTTTTACCTGTTCTGTATTTTTGCAGAAAATTTTATACTTTTACGAAATTGGGCGAAGGGTGCAGAGGATGCCATATTTTTTTTTTACATTGCCTACTATTGATAAATGGCTTCACTGTAATTTTTCCTTTAACTCTCTAAGTCGCTTTGGATAAAAGCATCTGCCATATGCCTGAATGTAAATGTTATTTGTGCAGTTGTGTACTGTATTGTGTTGCATGACCAGTTCATATTGTTCTGTGGTTCTGCTGACTTGTAAGATCATCTTTGTAGCAAAGTTCATTAAAAGGAAGGAAGGAGTCGGGAACCGGAAGACATTTTAAACATTTAATAAAGTAATATAACAGCCGGCGGCCCCTCACGGACGACCGCCGGCGAACAAAACATAAATATAAATACAAATACAAACGTAACACAAGTTCGGGCCCGGTCCTCTCTCATCGACGGTCCGGTCGCTCGTTCCTTTTATATGCTCCCAATCTCCTACGTGATTCGAGCCCGGTGTGCGCACAGCTGGCGCTTATTCACAATTACTCACCGGTCTCGAACCACGGTCTCGCCCCGCCTACTCCACTACAATCTTCATCTACTTTACAGTAGTGTAATGTTTTATTTTTTCCTAAATCTCATTCTTGTATTTTGCTCTATCTACACTCTTTTATGTTGTATATTCTAATAAACACTAAGCTATCAAATTATTCTTCAATCCCAATAAGAGGTATTAGTAACAGTGTTTTGAATTGATCTCATCACCAGTGTGTAAGACTATGTTGCGGTGTGGGTGATTTTGAGGGCTTGTGTGTCATGTGTGCAGGAAAAGTTTGGTTTTTCAGCAAGTTTGAATGGTTTGAGAAGAGAGCTTCATTTTGACCTGAAAAAAGGATGTTTGGGGAATTGTGTGAGATGTTATGGATTTGTGTTTCCTGTTTTGAGAATACGAGGCATAATTTCAAGAAATGTGTTTACAGTTTTTCTCAATTGTTTACACACATTTTCTGAAAGCATGCCTCATATTCTCAGAATTCTACACACAAATCCAAAAAAACACACACAACGGGCAAAACCCCTCAATTCTCCTGCAAAATGAAACTTTACATTCAAAACAATGGTATTTCTTCTCAAAATGGGATTTTGTTTTCAAATGACACACACAAACCATCATATGTATAGACATTTATAAGAACCAGCTGAACACTGATGTGCTCAATGTAAAACACTTTGATGAATGTAAAACACTTCTTCTCCATTCATCATAATGACTTAGGCCTTTTTTTGGTTTAGTGTTACACTTACTACAGACAGTACAAACATAAGTGTGTTTGTTTTTATACTCAGACAAATACACGGTAAAATTTTTATTTTATTTTTCCCGCAAAAACAATGTACACAGTGTGCATCCCATTCCCAACCAACACAAAGTTGCACATACACTACATACAAAACAACAGAAGAATTTACTGTATACAGTGTTGAGAGTATGCATCAATTGTGGGACTCACTTGCACATAGTTATATCGCAATTCTTTGACTCATTCTGAATTGCGTGCAAATGGCACCCTGTAGACCTGCTTCATCCCGAGATGATTTCTGCGCAAGACACGGTCCAGTGTTGGTAAGCTTACCCTATCAATATTTTGAAACATGTCATTGTTTTCCATTATTTTTCTTTGTATTTGCCGTAATGTTATGGCGTTGTTTTCTAGGACCATGTTCATGATTTCAGTTTCTTGTTCAGGAGACAGAACACGTTCCCGACCACCTTGTGTTGGTAATCTTTGCCAAACAAATAGTAAAATACTGTAAACACAAAGTAGGTGTACATTTCCTAAATACTTGAAACATACTTTACAGTATTTTTACAGTCCTACAGAACAGTCCACAGGCAATACTGTACAACTGTACTCATTGAGTACTGTATTGATATGCAGTACAGCAATTTTCTAATGAGGGTAGATTTCTTACCTATTCTCATTTGGGAAAGTCCGGATGATGGATGCTACAGTGTACCTGCTCAAAAGTGGCTGTACTCTTTGCCCAGCCTCCCTCATTGTTAGACCATGGTTGACCACATGATCAACCAAAGTGGCTCGGATCTCATCAGAGATTACGGTCCTTGGCCTTCCTCGTACTCCCCGTCCTCCTCCTCTTACTCTCACTCCTCTGGCTCTGCCTCTGTTTCCAATGTTGGCATCCATTGCTCCAAAACAGAAGCGCTCACCTGTTGCCCTTTTATGCTAAAGCTCTGATTGCTAATTGTAAAACTGTGTGACGGGTGTTTGCCCTTGTGATGAATCAGTGTGCATATTTGAATGGCAGTGTGTTCCTTGTGAAAACAAGATATTTTCTGCATGAAAATTGTGCCAAAAGCAGAGAATTGTGTGTAGTGTTTTGAAAAAAGTGTGTTTTAGAACTGCAATTTGAGTGTAAAGCAGAAACTGTGCTTGTAGTTTAGCAGAATTGGTTCAGGGGGTTGGTGAAGGAGTTACATGTTGTGGTCATTGTGTCTCAAGTACCAGAATTTGTGTGTAAACAATTGAGAAAACAGGTAAGCTAACCACACAGTACATTGAAACTGAAGCTTGCTGTACTTATCATCAATATTGTTTACTGTGACATTTGACAGTAGGCTGCATGTTAATTTTTTTATATTTTTTTTACATAGGATTACATAGGGTTGAGGACACCAAGGTGGAAGGGGCTCTATGTTCACTCGTGCACAAGAGGCTGCCATTGTGAACATGGTTTTGACCAATAATTGTATCAGGCTGCGAGAAATCCAAGCCAATATCATCAATAATGACCATATTTTCAATAACATCCAACGAGTCTCTCTCTCAACATTAGGTCAATCCTCAAGAAAAATCAAATATACATGAAGCAACTGTATCGGGTACCATTTGACAGAAATTCCGAGAGAGTGAAACATCTGCGCAATGAGTATGTGGAGGTATGTATTGTTCATCTTACTATGGTGTGGTATTGTGCACTGCTCATAATGTTCTGGCACAAAAAAATACTGTGCAATAGATATTGAATTAGCATCCTATTGTCTTTTACTGTGTTTCAGAGAGTCTTGCAAATGGATGCTGCAGAAATTCAACATGAATTTATATATGTGGATGAGGCTGGATTTAACCTTGCGAAAACCAGAAGAAGAGGGAGAAATGCAATTGGACACAGGGCAATCACCAATGTGCCAGGGCAGCGAGCGGTTAACATCACCCTTTGCGCTGCTATTACACAAAATGGGGTCCTCCACCACCATGCAAATCTGGGACCCTATAATGCAAATCTAATACTTGCATTTCTTCACAGATTGCATGAGATTGTCACAGCATTAAACCAAGTGGACCAGATGTGGTACATTGTCGTTTGGGACAATGTCTCATTCCATCGGGCTGCTCTGGTCCAGAATTGGTTCCATGAGCACCCTGAATTTGAAGTCTTATACCTTCCCCCATACTCCCCCTTCCTGAATCCAATAGAAGAGTTTTTTTTAAGCATGGTGGTGGAAGGTATACGACCTGCGGCCCTATGACCGTTTGCCCCTCATTCAGGCCATGGAGCAGGGCTGTGATCATATGGAAGCAGCTTTTGTGCAGGGGTGGATTCGTCACACGAGGCAATTCTTCCAACGGTGCCTTGCCAATGAAGACATAGCCTGTGATGTGGATGAAATCTTATGGCCTGATCCAGCCAGACGGAGAGATGATGAATAGTTACAGTATTCTTGTTGCTTTTACAGTAGTTTTTATTCAGAGTCAAAGTGTATGTACTTCATGCAGTTATTTTTAGTTGTCTACAGATTTTATTTGTTTCATTGATTTCATTGTTGGTTGATTACTGTCACTGAATATGGTAAGAAATTCTGTAAGTATTGAAATAAATACATGAAATATTTAGTCTGCAGCATCAGTGTTGTGCAGTGCTTGGTAAGTTTATAGTTGCCTATTTGTGTACATTCTCCCTATATCTCAAACTAATCATGAAGAATGTTGTGGGTTTGTCACTATTTTTTTTTCATCTAAATGATCCCTTACATAACAATGTCTGGCCAAAAATCTAGCACATGCTATTTCGTAAAATTTGTTTTTTACAAATGTGTTTTTTATTTATCACAGCAGCGTGAAACTGGCTGCAATAGTGTCTGATCATTGAGGACTGTGTTGGTTAAATGAAAACTAATAGCATTTTTACAAATATGTGTATATGTTTTGTCTAAAGTGTGTAATTTTGCAAACAATCTAGGAATTGTCAATACAATCATTGTAATATTTTTAGCTGTGAAGTTGGCTCGTTAAATTTAGTTAGACTGGTTACTTATGGGCTAAAAATGCTTATAAAAAAGGCTTATATTAAAACTTATTTAAATTTCAACTTTTCAGTTGTATTAGAATAATTTCAATCCTTTATATAACTTATTAGTTGTGATTCATCAATTTTTTTTAGAACTTTAATATAAGTGTTTTGTAAAGACACTTAAAGGGATGGTAGGCCTACACGCGCGTTGCACCACCTCCGCCTCATTTTTAGGCAGGAAAAACCCTGCAGATGTATTTTTTTCCCATGTTTTACTTTACTTTATTGTTTATTTTTACAGGGACAATCCACAATTAAAAGTAATTGCACCAGAGTTAGTTAACGGCTAATTTACATCTGCTGTGCCTGGGCAGGTGAACAAATAAAATAACATACAGTATTACACCACATAGAACATCACAATACATACCCAGCATACAATTATTGGTTCCCAGAACGTTCTGGGAACGTTAGCGCATGGTTCCCAGAACCTTCCCAGAACAGATATTCTAACGTTCCCTGTTGGTTTTCCAGGAAAGTTTTCTTGACGTTAATAGAACGTTCCCTGTAGGTTAGGGGAACGCCCCCCTACCTTTGTACTAACGTTATGGGAACGTTCTCCTAACCTCTATGTTATGATGAATTCAAATAAGACTAAAATCATGTGTTGTAGATTGTTTATTGCTCAAAGAACAAGAACTGGGGTTAAATAAATCAACATTTATTAAATTAAACTGCATAAACAACCTTAAACAACATACAAATAAAACAAATAGAAAGAAAATAATAATAATAACTTTTAAACATTAACCTGATAGGTAAAATTTAATTTTAAAATAATAATATAATTACTATTTATTAAATGTAGAATGAGAAATATACATATATAAACTACATGAAAAACCTTAAACAACATACAAATAAAACAATTGGAAAGAAAATAATAATAACTTTAAAACGTTAAACTAATTGGTAATATTACATTTTATACATAACATTATAATTACTATTTATTAAATGTAGAATGAGAAATATATAGGCTACAATTTATTAAAATACAAAAGCACCATCAAGTACACTATCTTCACTTTAGCATCATCTGAAAACAAAAAGGAAATGAATAAGACGGATCTGAAACACTATAGTTGAAGTGAATAATTATTATGTGAAATAGTTATTAATTGCAGTGTCGCCAATGAATAATGTTTATAATTTACAGTAAAGGCATTTAGCAGAGGCTTTTCCTACTCAAATCGACAGTACAATATGGAAGACGATAAAATGATTTGGCAATAATATGAAGAGTTCTATACAAAGTTACTTCGTTTATACAATGTTTGTACAATATGTTTTACTAAAAAAATCTAAACTGAAACTAAAACGGAAACTGACTAAACTTTTATAAAGACCGTCTTTAACATCACACCACTAGATGCCGCTGTTAGGTTACAAATCTTTTCTAAACCTATTGGCCCGTCATATAAAAAGTTAATTGATCTATACTGATAATTTAAAGATGACATTGTTTACCATTTCAAATGTCTGTGTGGGGGATATTTCAAAACAAGAGAAATTTCGTCCTCCACATCAGTTGCCCTCAGCTGCTTAAAGTTTTTTTGTGTTGCTCCTATAAAATAGAATGACAATCTCTGATCAGATAAATACTCCCTTTATGTTCACACAGTAAAACAAAACTTTTTAATGACCCTAAAATGACACAAGTTAGGACAAAACTTGCCTATTACTAAGTAGCCTATTTGTAGGTCTTGGAAGGCCTGTTTATTTTTCTTTCCTTTCAGACTGTAGGCCCCCAAGACCTCATTTAGGGCAATCTTACGCAACATTTTGCGGACCGCAGCACCAGGATTTAAGCCCCCAAGGGATCGAAGGTAGTTCATCTGTAAAAAAATATAATAACTAATGCAATGACAGCATTTAATTTAAAAAGTGAAGTGTGTTCAAAGAACGTTCATAAAGATTGATTTATTTGTATTTATTGATCATGTGAGTTCAAATCTGCTTATCAAGTCTTAACTACCATTTACTGCAAAAGTATTTAGTCAGCCACCAATTGTGCAAGTTCTCCCACTTAAAAAGATGAGAGAGGCCTGTAATTGTCATCATAGGTATACCTCAACTAAAAATCCAGAAAATCACATTGTAGGATTTTTAAAGAAT
The DNA here is from genome assembly GCA_006030095.1 of Triplophysa siluroides. Classification (NCBI taxonomy): domain Eukaryota; kingdom Metazoa; phylum Chordata; class Actinopteri; order Cypriniformes; family Nemacheilidae; genus Triplophysa; species Triplophysa siluroides. The sequence goes on along the minus strand of VCII01000241.1, from coordinate 184,176 downwards.
TAATTTGCAAATTATGCCCCAAAACATCACCGCTCTAGAGGAGATCTGCATGGAGGAATGGGCCAAAATACCAGCAACAGTGTGTGAAAACCTTGTGAAGACTTACAGAAAACGTTTGACCTCTGTCATTGCCAACAAAGGGTTTATAACAAAGTATTGAGATGAAATTTTGTTATTGACCAAATACTTATTTTCCACCATAATTTACAAATAAATTCTTTAAAAATCCTACAATGTGATTTTCTGGATTTCTTTTTCTTATTTTGTCTCTCATAGTTAAGGTATACCTATGATGAAAATTATTGGTACAATTGGTGGCTGACTAAATACTTTTTTGCCCCACTGTAGCTTGACAAGCTATAGTATAATTTGTCAAAATTGTTATTGGCTTCTTTTCTTTTCATGTTGTTCAAATATTGTCATGTGGCATTTGATTATATAAAGAATAACCTATGGTAGAACATTCATCTTTCTCTGCTGTCTCTCCAGTCATTTATTCATGGCAAGATGTGGAATCACACTCTTCTTAAAGCCACAAAGTTTTGCCTGGCTGTCAGTGCAGCCAAGAAAAGCATTGGTTTTCCTGTGTTTTGTAATGACATTTTAACAATCCTGCCTGTAGCAAACAGTATTGCAATAAAACACTTGTTTATAAACAATACATGTACTGTTGTTGTCGGAGCCAGCCAGTCAATTCTGCAGTACAACTTCTGCCAGTTTCACCCAAAATCTTTACAGCACTATCCCCAGGAAAAGTGTATACCACTCAGCAGCAATGCAGTGGATTGCAGCCTGCATTTGTGGGAACTCGTAATAATAAAGGAAATCCAATTGACTGCTTAAAATATGGTTGCTGTTTCCATCATCTTTCCCCTCTAATAAAACGGCACTGAGAACTAACAGTTGCAAAGAAATCCTTGTTTATTTAGTAAACACATTAGACATGTTTAAATTTGCATATATTTTTATTTGAAATGTAGATGAGTTCTATAACTAAACTAATGTGACATTTAATCATGGTGACAGTTTAACATACAGTGACAGTGTCCCCCTGTATCATAATGCTATACAGCGGGAAAAATAAGTATTTGACACATCAGTATTTTTATCAGTAAGGGGATTTCTAAGTGGGCTATTGACACAAAATTTCCACCAGATGTTGCCATCAAGCCAAATATTGAATTCATACAAAGAAATCAGAACATTTAAGTATACAAGTTCAGTCATAATAAATAAAGTGAAATGACACAGGGAATAAGTATTGAACACATGAAGTAACAAGGTGCAAAATGGCATAGAAAGCCAGGAGATCACCTGAAATCTGTCAGTATTGAGAGAGAAACCCTGCCCCCTATCAGTACTAATTGATATCAGCTGCTTTAGTCCTAATTGATGGCCTATAAAGGCTTCTCATTACCTAGGAGGCACACAGGAAAGACTTCATGATGGGTAAAAGCAAAGAACTCGATGTAGATCTTCGTAATCTTATCGTTGAAAAGCATTTTGATGGGAATGGTTATAAGCGCATTTCCAGAATGCTGAATGTTCCTGTGAGCACTGTGGGGGCCATTATCCGGAAATGGAAAGAGCATCAGTTCACCATAAACCGGCCACGATCAGGTGCCCCACGTAAGATCCCTGTCCGAGGAGTCCAAAGAATAATCAGGAGAGTTCTCCAAGAGCCAAGAACCACTCTGGCAGAACTTCAGGAAGACCTTGCATCAGCAGGTACTGTTGTTTCAAAGAAAACTATAAGCAATGCACTGAACCGCCATGGCATCCATGCACACTCACCACGCAAGACTCCATTGCTGAACAAAAAGCATGTTGAGGCTCGGTTAAAGTTTGCGAAAGAGCATTTGGAGAAGCCTGTGGATTATTGGGAGACTATAGTATGGTCAGATGAAAGCAAAATTTAACTTTTTGGCAGTCATTCTACACACCATGTTTGGAGAAGAAATGGCACTGCCCATCACCCCAAGAACACCGTACCAACAGTTAAGTTTGGGGGTGGAAGCATCATGGTTTGGGGCTGCTTTTCAGCAAGACTTCATATTATTAAAGGCAGGATGAATGGAGACATGTACCGGGACATTCTGGATAAAAATCTGCTGCCATCTACCAGAAAGCTGAAAATGAAAAGAGGGTGGACATTTCAGCAAGACAATGATCCCGAACACAAGGCCAAAGACACAATGAAGTGGTTTCAAAGAAAGAAAATCAAGCTGCTTGAATGGCCCAGTCAATCACCTGACCTAAATCCCATAGAAAATCTATGGAGAGAACTGAAGATCAAAGTTCATATAAAAGAGGCCCAAGGAACCTTCAAGATTTAAAGACCATTTGTGTGGAAGAATGGGCCAGCATCACTCCTGAGCAATGCAGACGACTGGTCTCTCCATGTAAGAGGCGTCTAGAAGCTGTAATCACCAACAAAGGCTTTTCTACAAAGTATTAAATAAAGTGTGTTCAATACTTATTCCCTGTGTCATTTCACTTTATTTATTATGACTGAACTTGTATACTTAAATGTTCTGATTTCTTTGTATGAATTCAATATTTGGCTTGATGGCTAAATCTGGTGGAAATTTGTGTCAATAGCCCACTTAGAAATCCCCTTACTGATAAAAATGCTGATGTGTCAAATACTTATTTTCCCCGCTGTATATTATGATAATTCCTAGGGTTATCATTCCTATAAATATATATATATATTTGATAAGAAATAACCCTTGTTGTTGCTGCTGCTATTAATCTACTCTTATTTTTGCAGGTGTTCATCTGTTAGGACCAAGTGTCCGCTTTACAGGAAAGACACAGATGGGGTGAATAAAAAAGTGTTTCCCCAACTTCAGCATAATTCAAATGGACACACTCCATCCCTGCCGAGAAATGTTTGAATTGTCTTGCAACAATTCCCCTTGATGTTGGGAGTGCTTGATGTCCTTTTATTCCCTCTGGGAGATCAGTGTGAAGGTTTTGAGAATGAGTGCTTTATTTTCCCTGTATTGATTCTGCATAAGCTTATTATTTGCCCGGTCATTTCTCTTGTTCCGTATGTTTGATTTATTCCCAATTGAATGAAACTGTTATAGCCTCTTGTAATTGTAGTGATGTGTAGTTTACTGTTTGTTTAGGCTTGCCTGACAGATGATAGGCCAGCAATGTCTAATTTCTGCAATGTCAGTAACGGTAAACCCCCCCAAAATATTTAAAAAACATCTACTGCCTTTTTTTCCAGTAAGCAGAGTTCAGAAGTGTTTGCCTCTATATGTTGTAACTAGTGTAGTGTTTAGTCCCCCTGTCTTTCAGAGACAGGGCAGTATTCTGCATTTCTGTACTGTTTTCTGACTGTATCTGTCAATGCTTCGGATGTTTGTAGGTAAGGAATTCCATTACCTCACCACTCTAACCGAAAACGCTGTTTGACCAAAGGCGATTTTTCTATACTGCGGCACTAAATCGCGGCACTGCCATTATGGGCCAGGCATCCCCTAAGAGGAGAGTGGGGCAAGATTATGGATCATTTTATACATCAGGCATACATCACTGTATATTACAAAAATGTTACTTCTTCAAAATGGTACAATAATGATAATTCCTTGTTTTTTTGTCTAGCACTTTCAGAATTTGTTTATAAAGAGAGTACTTAAGTGTGGTCGCACCTGCCTGTGACCAGGTTGTTATACAATATGACAAGTGAGGGAGAATCAAAGTATGCACAAAAAGTAGTTTAGCTGATTGATACAGTTGGCGCCTGATGTCTTTAAAACTATTTAGATTAAATGTAACATTATTTATATCCCTTCTTACTTGTTTTTTCAAAGACAGGTGTTGGTCAATTATTATTCCTAAACATTTGACATGTGTCACACACTTGATTGCTTCACCGTTGAATATGTCTGTATTCACCGAGTTTTCATTTGGGGATTCATTATTATATATTTTTTAGTTAGTGAGTATCGGTGTTTATTAAGCTTAGTTTTCCCCTGTCACATTGGGTGCGTTTATATTTGGCATTAACATGCGATCTCGGTGATACGAACAAGCAGATCGGATCTTCAGACAATCAGGACACAGCGTGTTTACACTTGTCCACATCAAGTGGCTTCCACATCCGGATGTCTGATCGGATCTCTATAGTTTCCCGCCCATTATTTTAAAACGCCTGCAATTTAAAAATAGGGGAGATTTCACACAACACGTATAACGGGGAGGATGAACATGTTACAGATACACTGGAAAGTATCCGCCGCAGCCATGCTGAAATCGAGGCTGCGGTCTAAACCACGGTTAAAACGATCTTACATGTGAAAGTATAAGCACAGGATGTTTCTCAAACTACACAAGCTTTTGTACTTGACCACTTCAGCCATTCCACATAATAAACATATGAAAGCTGTGGCGGGTTTCACTCGCGCACACACACACACACAGACTCAAAAGTTTTTTTTAAACACGTCATTTGTTTATTTATGTCACAGATAATCACATAAGTAGGCCGAAGTTACTATATGATCAAAAGCGATCACTTACATCGCTTTCGTTTATTTGGGTTGGTTCGGCTGAAAGTGAAAGCGCGTCGAAAAAATTAACGACTCAACGTTTGGGAGCAAGAGTAAACTTTTCGCTGTATTTGTCATCTGCTGCACAGTCTGACAGGCTTCGGACAGATGAGAGAATAATGACAGCGGGCGGGGTTTCTGTGAAGTTGTACCGTTAAATGTAGATAAACTGTCTGGATTGCGTTGACAATACACTGAGATCACAATGCTTCCTCGACTACCTCTTGATCAGGACACGCTGATCGAATAACATTCTGATCCGAATCGCGTTTACAGTTGGCTTTTCAATGTGTATGTGGACAACATTCAGATAAAGGTTGCATGTTAATGCCAAATATAAACGCAGCCTTTGACTGGGGGTGAAAAGTTGCGTGCTTTGAGGAGGAAGAAAAATAAGGGTTGCAGGAAAGTAAAATGGCGAATAGTTGGGGCCCCCAAACATCGATTTGCCTAGGGCCCCCAAATCAGTAAATCCGCCCCTGCTCCCAGGTTATGTCAAGCCCTGGTCCGGAGACGGCATTAGACAATGAGCCACATACGATCGAGCCAGAGCCCACTGAAATTAAAAGGGTGAAAGTGTTGTGGCAGGATAAGAGACACGACGGACACAAGACGGCAGATATAACAAGCCCCCGGAAGGGAGTTTATTGAAACACACAGTGAAATAAGTCCCAATCGTGATAACCCGGGGTGCTCGTGTGGAATGTCTGTCGTCCGTGCTCGTGCAATCTTGGTCCTGTTTCCTCACTCGCTCGTATCTGCTGGCAAAGGGAGACAAAGTGTTAGTTGACGTGAGTTACCAGCCCCAAGTGATCCGTGCACATGGTTTTTATGCCCGGCAGCTAATCAGCCTCAGGTGCCGGGCTGTTTCCTAGGCGACGCTGATCCTGGATCTGTACCCGCCCCGCCACAGTGTATACATACACAAGAGTTTGGCTTGACCAGTTTTCCTGGCTAAGATACAATAAAGCCGATAATATATTGCACTGCATTTATTGTAAAGAGTATGGGAAGACCATGGCCGGCAATAGTGCATTTGTGACTAGTTCTAATACATTTAGAATATTAACGCTGAAAAAGCTCAACGTATCTATAAAACACATTACTTTCAGCGGCAGGCAGCAGCAAACAGATCGTCAGACAAGGCCGAGATGATAATCAAGGTAAACGTTGCCTACAATATTGCAAACGAAGAACTTCACTAAGTTCAAATCCAAAGTAATTCTTATCAAGAAAAATGGCTTGAATGTAAACCTGACATACAGCAATGATGTCGCGTGCGCCCAATTTATAGGAGTCATCACAGATCACAGACGTCTGTGCAAATTGCGAACAGTTCGTACATGGCATTCCTTATCGACAAAGAATGGAATGCTTCATTGTGTACTTTCGTATCTTGCGGAGAGGAAGACCAGTGAATATACTGATTGGACACATTGAGGTTGAGCATGCCCATGCCCTAGATAAGCCATGTCATGTCATTTATCTTACCGTCTCCTTACTGCATTAACCATATATATTATTCTTATAATTGAAAATGAAAAAAAAGATTGCATTATGAACTCTTGATCTGGGAGGTAAAGGGTATTATCGTTTTTATTTGTTTAGTTAGGAATTTATGCTGCTAAATTAAGTTTAAATTTCAGCTCAGTGAAGCACTTTAAGCACCAACACTTTTTCAGTAAGTTACATTTCTTGTAGAATTGTGCTTCAAATAAAGAACTTTATGTTGACCAGATTTGTGAGTTAATCTTTTACAAGTCCATATTGGCTATATGGACAGCAATTAAAAAAAAAGTTAACTTGTAAAACTGCAGTGTTAAATGCGATGAGGTCGAAAATGTGGGTGCACCTAACTTTTGTGCTGGTGCACCTAAGAAAAGTAATTAAGGTTAAAATCCCTAGTTTACATTTCAATCTATTTTTAAATATCGTCGCTGTCGGGCGGAAGCCTCCTATGTCCAAATTTGGTCAATTTCATATTTTTTCTCAAATCTATGCTATTGGTCAGTCCCCATGTGGGTCTGTTATTTTTACAAATTATTAACCAATATACAGTGTTGAAAATACCTTGAGAGCAAATCTCTTAACTCCATTGGACACTGAAGAAGTCTCGTAACTCCACCTCTTCTTCACTACATTACGTCTCCTGATTGAAAGTCGCAACGAATCCTCGTCGAGCAACACATATCAGTTATTGATGTATTTTAAATATCTACTTATTACTAAGCTTATTATACATGTGCATTGAAGTTTTAAAATGTATCTCATATAATACTTGAATTGAATTAAATGTTTTGGATACAACCATTAAATTATTGTTTTTATTATTATTTTACTGACTTTAAGTTCAGCTGTTAGGCCTACTTCTAGACTATACCTCTCTTGGCACTGTGCATGTAAAATACAAAATATAGTACCAAGGTTTTTATTTATGGGAGAAAAAGGGCTTTGGATAACTCTGTCTGGTTTTTAGACAGTAACGAGTGAAAATAGTTAGGTTAGATACATTTGAGTAGGCCTGTTTTGTTAAAAATCGATAGCTATATTGCTTCGGTGCAGAAGGAAGCCCGTGAGCCACGGATGTAAATTTGCAAGCAGATTAGGCTAATTTCTGCCTATTAGACAGCCAAGTCAGCTCATCGTTTTATGTATTGCATCACTTATAGTTCTTAAACCTTTAAAATAGAGTTAAGGAAGATGTATGTAACCACAGTCGTTAGCTTTGGTCAACTATTGAAGCCCTTTCTCTTGTCAAGAGGCTCAACGCGACCGGCGACTTATTTTGCGTGCAGAATAATTTCCGCCTATCAGACAGCCTAGTCAGTTTATCGTTTTATTTTGGTATTGCAGCACTCATGGCTCGAACGTTTAAAATAGAGTGTAGGAAGATGTATGTACCCACAATCATTAGCTTTCATTAGCTCTTAAAGCCTCATCTCTTGTCAAAAGGCTCAATGCAACCGCAGACTTTGATGAACACCGCTGGCAGCAGCGACGTCTGTGTCCGTACCATTCTTATCAATGACAGCGTAATCTCGTATCTCTAGCAGCTCATTCTGTCATCGTTCATGTCGTCTACATGTTCTCAGTAGATGCCCTCATTATAGATCTAGTCTTATTAACATTGGCTTCAATGCAGGCAAAAACTGTTGCTTATATAGTTTGAGGTGCTGATGCCTTGCAAATACTTGTCAGGAGTCTCCCTTAACTCAAATTTTCTGTTTGTAGGCTTCTTTTGCCTCCGCAATGCTTATCTTCAGGTTGGACCTGGCTGCGCTGTACAATTCAACATTGCCAGATCTAAAGGCTGAGTCACGGTCTGTCATTTGGACCTTGATGTCATCTATGGTGTGTAATATGGAAAACACTTGATTTATGTAAGTGTGTCTTGTTAGGCAAGCATCGTTTCAGTATTAAATAGTGGGCGCTAACATTACACTGTTGTGTTCCCCTCAAAAGGGGACGTTTCAGTTATGATTGTAAACAGCTTCCCTGATAAGAGAACAAGACACTGATTCTCGATGTTATACATCAACCATGCCTGCAAGTCTTCCTTCCGACAACTGCAATCTAGTGAAGGTTAATGTGGCTGCTGCATTGTGGTTTCAGTGGTGTGCCTCGCTACTTTTTAGAACAGGTACTTTTTACATGCAAGTACTTTTACCAAAATCAAATTGCCGTAACTGCACTCCTTATCAAATATTTAGGGTCATGTCACTGAAATGTTTTCCATTATCCCAAAAATGTATTTATCTGTATTAAACTGTATGCTTTTTTTCTGTAAATTTTTGTTTGTTTTAGTGTATAAGGTACATCAACAATACAGTAGGGTCTACCTCTCTAGGTTTGCAATGGAAAAACATTATGTTTTGTTTAAACTTCCTATTATGTGAAATGTATTTACACAAAGAACCACACATTAAGATATCAAAACAATCAACTCAACCCATAAATGCAATAAAGAGGACTGGAATAAAAAAAAGAAAAGGTAATTTGAACATTCAAGAGAGAAGCCACAGAAGCCCAACCCTCATGACGCCCAATGCTTTCTGTATGTAAAGCTTTTCACACAGTAGCCTGATTTGGCTTCTCGCTGAATGTGACCACAGTTTTAGTTTGTGTGAAGTGTAGTGGTTGTAACTCAGCTAAGATGGCGGGCGTTGTGAGATGCTGTGTACTATTGATGAGCGTCTGTTTTAGTAGCCACTCATCACTAGCATTACTTGACACAGGTATGAATACATTTACACATTTTATTTGCCAGTCTGACACATTAAGATAATACTGTGACTTCTAACAGTAAAAGTAAAGATATTGTTGTAAAGTCTTTTGAGACGGGTGAAAAACACACACATTTGACGGGCTTTATAATTTATTGATTGTTAATGTTACAACTTAGTAAACATTTTAACCATAAGTTAAAACCTACTGTGGACTTTTGTTTTGTAACAGACTAAACGTTTATACAGTTTAATTTTTATTCAGGACTTTTAAGAAGGCCGTGTCTCATCTTGTTAGGAGCACATATAGATCAGAACAGTCACTGTTGCACCTTATGTATCGTAGAGCTCTGAAGACCAAATCTTATTATTATCCTTTCTCCATGCAGTTACGGTGTTAAAGGGAGATCATGGGAAGAACATCAACATCCCATGTGCTACCCACAAGGATCCTCAGGATGGAGTGTACATGAAAAGGAAAAAACTAAATGAAACGGAACAACAGGAAATCTTCTACTATTTCAAGGATGGCACTTTTACTAATAAAACAAATGTCGACGCGACTATAAATAAAAAAGTTTTCCCCAACTTCACCGCCACCCTCAACAATCTAACTGTAGCAGACATTGGACTCTACTGGTGTGAATTTAATTTAGAAGAGAAAGTAACCAAAAGCAAAGCCACACTTTTATGGGTGACAGGTAAGTGCATGTTAAATATATTATATACACGTTTTTTAGTCAAAGTCAGCTTTTTCTGTCAATTCTGCCACATGTACAGTACATACACATAGAGGATTGAAACTGCGTTACTCTCAGACCCAGGCTCGGCTCCAAGGGGGGGTTTGTGGTGGATTAAAGTTGCTTTGTCCACCTTTTCAGAAGCTTTGCCCACCTTGCCTCCACCCAGAGCCATTGAGAGAGAGGCTCCGTGAACTGCCGTTGCTGTGAAAAAAACTGTTCCATTGCATACGGTCTTGGCGCGACTCTTTCTCTCAACGACTCTGCGTTCCTGCATGGGTCCTGTTTGATCAAATGCACCCACAGTAATTAAAAGTACATCCGACTGCAGCACAGTGCTAAAATTCTATAAAATTATACAAAAGTCACTAAAGGTTAAGCTGCCATCAAGGGTAAATAAAGCTTAATGCAGAAAAAGGACCAGGAGCATGATGAGCTACAACATTTATTTAAATTGTGATAAGAGTATCGAGTCCTCACTATCGCTGTCCATCAGTTGCGCGTGATAAACTACAATGCTCAAAGATGCAAAATAAGCACAAATAAGCACAGTAAAAGCAGCTTCGTGTCAGATGAGGTGAGTCAAAATAGTCTTGGCTACTGGATCTGAGTTCCCCCAGCGCGTATTATTTCCCGACCCGCACCCCAAATGACACATGAATAGTTATTACATGATAACCAGTAAACACCAGCACCAGGGACATTACGTTCCTCATTTCAAAACGGAACAAAAGTAGGATTCTGTAGTGACTACCCTGCTGCTGTTCCTCCTCATCAAAGACTCCAACATGTTTGTGTTTCAGGTGCTGGATCATTGCCGTGGTGCTCCCATATGCCATATCGCTTTTGCATATTTTGCTGTTAACACCCTTTTTCTGTTTATTTAGTGTGAAATGCTCCCACACCTTGGATGACTTGGGTCACACGGATTTCTCGGCCTCTACCTCGCTCGTTTTTTAAATGTTTTAATAATCAAACGCCTTTGTGTCGCGCGACACAACGAATCGATTATGAAATTCATTGCCAACTCTTTTAGTAATTGATTTTTATCAAATTTTTTACTTCTCGCTTTTTGAAAGAGCAGAGTTTAGAATTGAATGTCTTACCTGCAGGGTGACAAACGCCATAACACTGTTAAGAAACTTAACTCCAAACATTAACGAAACATCTTTGGCAAAATATGCTTTTTTATAATCGTAATGCTCCTAATTTACTTAAGCTTTTGTTGAAACCAGTAACTTTATATTAGCACCTACTGTATTATTGCTCCTGTATGACATATCGCTTATTGCTCCCTAAACTCTGTGTAAGTCGCTTTGGATAAAAGCGTCTGCTAAATGACTAAATGTAAATACATATAGTTTCCTAAGCTTAAACTACGCTAGAAAGCCCCTTTTAAATGCTGCTTCATGCGAATTGCGAGAACGCCATCTCACATTGAGCCTTACAAGTCATTCAAGAACCAAATTATTTCGGCACGTAGCAGTTTTAAAATGTATTCCACATAAGATGTTTAACTTGTCACTAGTTGAGCTACAAAACAAATAGACCATTTCTGATATTTTGACTAATGGTGCTGTTATGACCGCTTGCCCTTCTTTTGTTTTATTGGCAGGCGTCACGCAATGGAACTTAAGAGTAGAGTTGCAGCACAAAAGAAAAAGAGTCTTACGTGCCTTGCATAAGATCACATCAGAGCAGCATTTAAAGTTTATTTGAAACGTGTTATTATGTTTAGTTTCCCCTTTTCTGGCAATAGCGGGACGATGTATGTTATATTCATATTGCATTTCATGCTATTGTGTTTATTTCTTATTTTTGTGATGAAGTCATTCAGTTTGAGTAAACCACGGTGTGTAATGCTCTGAAGTTCACATTGTGACGTAGTGCATACGTACTGCTTGAGTTTAATTCTGTTATGTTTCCTTTCGTATATTTTTACGGTGATAAACGATGCATTATGGATAAAGTGCAGTGTGGTGCATTGAGGTGCTGTGATGTACGGAAAGAGTAAAATAATCACGGCATTCTTTAAGTTGATTAATCAAGGCTGAATACAACTGCAAACAGCCGTCAAAACTCTCTGCCTCATGTTTCGAATGCCAAAGGGACCGCTACAGACGGGAAAAACATTCACAAAGAAAGAAACCGGTTAAAGTCGCAAGTTTCTTGCCTCGCACCGCACTGACATCAGTTTGCTTGCGGTCGATTTAATATTATGATCAGTTTTAACTTTCTAATGGTAAAAGGGTCGTTTCTGAAACGAATGATAAGGAGCATGATGCGTCAAACAAAGAAAGATAGAAAGAAACAATGTTGCTACAATGTTTATGAAACCCGCGGTTCCGGTGGCTATCCAAAGATCTCACCACGTCCTGTTTAATGCATATATTTCACAACATGCTTTCATTTGGTAAAATGGATCAACAGTTTCATTTTTTATGTTTTGACAGACCACGCTTTCAGGACAATACAATTTGTAAACGGGGCTTGTCTCTGAATGCGCACTTGCTGCGGCTGCCACATTTAAAATAACTTTTAAAAGCCTGACGTTATGAAAAGCCTACAGCAGAGACATTTGTTGATTTACGACAACATATCCCCAATGTATGTGAATGTAGCCTACCAACATGTATGTGAATGTTTATTACGTAATCCATGGTTAACATCGGAGAAACCCAACTGTGTTTGCAGAGGTATTTATTCCATATGGGGGTATGCTGATAATCCAACGACATTATAGAGCACATTGGGTTTTAAAGGAAATAAAGCTAAATCATGTTAGAGTTGCATTTAGCCATTTTTTATGAATGACGCGCATCACAATACAGACAAGCAAACACGCGCAGACTTTTGCACAGCCACTCTGATCTCACTCGCTGTATTTATCAATTTGCACAAAACACAGAGCAAATTCATTAAAGCTCTGCATGCAACCCAGCATTAAATGAAAACACTCCTTACATATTGAAAATGATTCAAACCGAATAAAGCATTGATTGAATGCATAGAGCGAATTTAAAATGTAAACCCTTGTTAAATTAAATTATGTATTTATGACTAGTATTAAATACAATTATTAGTGCCTGTGGATTTAAGTTCTTGTAACTTTGATATTGTAGGCAGCGCTTGTCTTTTACACCTAAACGTCTTAACTCTTGGCCGTCTGCTGACAGAGGCAATGAGCTTGACGCGTCAACTCGTGCTGAGCGAAGATCTGTGAATAGATTGCCACTCAGCGGTAAACAAGAGTCAACACACTTTAAAGAAGTATCGCCACGGAGACGGCGGCGACGGAAGGCTCATTCTGGTTGAGCACCTACTGTACTGCGTCCGCCATGTTATATGGTCATGTGACCCGTACGCTCTTTGACCTATAACGTAATTACAACAACCTGTATGTGAGCGTTGATAAAAACTTAATTTAGTCACGAGACATTATTTTTGGGCACTTACATTAAAAACGGACGTCCTCCTTAAAGTTTTCCGCAATATTTATTTGATTTACTTTTACAATTTGACCGTTGCTCAGCTCCCGTGGCATCATGGGATAGATAAGTGTACTTAAGATGACAAGGCACACCTGGGCAAGACTAATTAACTCCAAAAACTACAACTGACTACAAACACATGACACAGACAGGAAGTCACAGAAAAGTTCACAAACACAGGGGAAACATTGACTGGGATCGTGACAGTATGACATAAATGATTTTTTCTTTTCACTCTGTTGCAGAAAATATTCATCTTCACAACGGCAACAGAGAAAATTGTCTACCTGGGACGGTTTTCTATGTGATGATAGCTGTGTTTGCCATAACAATACTGTGCATCCTTGGTTTCCTCTGTGTGAAGGTCAGTACAACCCCAAACACAAAATGCATATACCTGTACAGTAGTGTTGAATACGTGAAAGCACACTGTAATAAAGAGTTTTGTGTTAAAATACAGTTTTATGTTAAACTAAGTGTTTTTGCTAGTTTCGGCCCGACGTAGTTCTCATTTTCCTGTCCTGTCCTGCGCTGCGCTGCGTTGTTTGAATAGCAAATGCATTTGCGCTCATCCATGGGCGTGTTGGTCTAAAAAAGAGGTTTGCTCAGGCGCATTGTTGGAGCGTTGAGGAACTGAAAATATTTTTTGTTATTTAAAGAGCGCATTTGTAGAAAATGCGCCTTTGATCCACAATGCGCGTACGCTTTACTTTTCTACAGAGGAAAGGGCAGGAGCACACAAATTTGTAAAATCTCCTGTTTGTTACAAGTAAATCATTTTTAGAATTTAAACCTTTTTTTGCATAATGTAAACAATTATTAAAAAAATACATATTTAGACAATTACAGTGATTATGTAACCATACTTTCAGCAATTAAAACCCTGATAGTTTTACTTATTACTTCATGACTGGGGAAAAAACCCTTTAAATGAGTACCAAAGCATTTCTATAAATAACAATAAACAGCTCAATTTTTCACTGCTCCTCTTCTTCCTCCCACGCCTTCTTCACCTCGGGAAGTAGATGATCCCGTAGATGATCTGCTTGCGCACTTTAACTTCGCGCACGAGCAAGTCAGTTTCTTCGCTTAAGAAGCGTTCAGCTTTTCCGCCAACAAACTCCGCCATGTAAATAGAGATCCGCTTTGGCGCGAGCGCAAATGGCTCTTAAAGGGAATGGAAGATGACACTCTGATTGGTTTATTTCACGTTATGTTACGCCCAGCAACCATTACTCATTAATAGAGATGTATAAAGTACTAGAGACCCAGACTTAAGTAGAAGTACTTAAGTATTCAACATTTTTTCTACTTAAGTATCGCAAGTAGTTTATTTTAAAATGTACTACTCAAGTACTGAGAGTAAAAGTAGAAGTATTGTTTTATGTAGTTATTAAAGAAAGCAGTCAAAAGTTTGAACATCATATTGTTTATATTATTTCGAATCTTTAGCCTAAAGGACACTCACAATTCCTTTTGCTGAAGCAGCAGTACAAGGACAGGAATGTACAAGAGCACCTTAAAACAGCGCTGGTTTCTTTTGGCTTACTTTATGTTGAATATCACGCCATACAGCAGCTCACGTTAGCGGATAAATTAACAGTAGCATATAAAAACTTTGTGCTCGTCTTTGTAATGAATTTCAGGGTGACTCGCTAGCAGTCACGCTTCAAGTTTGCTGTGTTTTACCGGCGATTGGAAGGAAAATAAGACGCTTTGTAACCCGCGTGGAGACACAGATTCTGTCTTGTGCTTCCCATTCTCCCAGAGACTTCTCTCTACCGCATATGTGAGTTAAGCACACGCTGGCAGAACGGGAGCACGCGCGGTCTTCTTGTTCGCCTGATTCGCTCAATGATGGCAGTGATAATGTGGGTTTGCACTGATTACAATTGTAACGAGTAACGATGCAGCACATAGAAAATGTATCAGAGTAAAAGTAGTAAACTCATCGAAAATATGTACTGGAGTAAAAGTGGAAGTAGGAGTACAGATACAGCCTTTTAGTACTTAAGTACAGTAGTGAAGTAGTTCTACTTCGTAACTATACATCTCTGCTCAGTAAGAGAATCGGGACAACCCGTTTAGACCAGGCGTGCCGACCGTTTTCCCCTCATTAATGCACTTAGATTGTGAAAATAGGGCCCTTAGAGTTAAAATTGTTATGGCAAGTTTGAAGACTCTAAGCAACAATTGATGTCACAGGGTTGAAAAGTAAAATGGACTAAAGTTGTTAAGTTTTAAACTACAAATTGATCTTTCCACTGCATTTAGTACAGATATACCTTGAAAGTTACAAACTCTTTATTTAATTCTAAATTAAAGACTACGTAATCTGTCAAACTTTTTATTTCATAAATTAGACAAATTACATTAAATTTTATAAGTAGACAAATTATAATAAACATACATTTTTTAACTACAATAATATCAAAATACGTCATTTAATATTTTTTCTATAATAATAAAGCAAACCGTTTATCATGAAATGACCTCACAACCTATTTTTGCTAGTGAAATGACATATTTAAAACGAAACACTGGAAACCGTTGCTACCACAAACAATAACAAACATTGACCTTAGATATGAGATGATTCTGTGTTTATATCTAGCTAGCCTGTCATATGTTTGCACGCTACCCATGTCGCCTAACAAAATCGAACTGGTAGTATTTTACAGTTATTTGAAAAAGCGTCTTTCACATCTATGTTTTTTTTTCCATTTAAAAGCTTAAGAAATACTGAAAGCAAAGGTCAAAAGCAGTTGCATTGCAGAATCCCTCACAAACATGTTTGTCATTTTCAGGTGAAAAAAAGGTGCGAGTCTGAGACTCCATTAAAAAAATCTCCAGACTCTTCAATTTATGTAGAAATGAGCAGAAAGAAACTGGATACTTCATCCACATTAATAAACCCTGTGTACGAATCTACCAAGCAATTCCCACAAACACCTGCGCTTCATCAGGGTTTTTAATGAAACTTCCTTAAGCACATGCAGAGATAGCGTTTGTCTTACATGAATGACATCAAAAGGTGGAAATGTGTTCATTTATAAGATTAAAAATGTGTCAATAAGACAACAAAAGACATACAGTAGTATGTAAAAAAAGATTGTATGTTTGGAAATCTTTGTATGTGTTCACACTTATTTCAATCAGAGCAGATTTGGATAGATATATTAGGTTCGATTTATCTTTATTTCATTGTCTTTAAACATGTACCCTGCACAATATCCAGTATACAGTATAATGTAGTACAGTGTAAACAGAAATATATACTTGTAGGGAGGTTCAATATAAGCAATGAAGGAAGGAGATAGTGTCGGCGTGGCTGAGAAGATTCCTTTTTATTTTCAATAAAAAAATATAATCAAAACGAAATAATATTTAAATATGGCCTCCTGGCGCATAAGTTTTATTTCGTTGTTTCTTTTCCCAGCATTCGTTCTCTCCGTGCCTCTTCGATCTCAGGCAAACTCTCGGAGTGCTCTCTCTCTCTCTTCTAGACTTCGCTAGGCCACGCCTCCCCTGCCACAATACTGTATAAAAAGATTATGATGCTAATATACATTGTGGAAACATGGATGAGGCCGATCAAAATGGCAATCGTTTGTTTTATTTTTTTTCACAGTAAAGTGTTGAACTAAACGTTATTCACATGACATATGAGTCAAATGTAGACATGAAAATGTCTGTAGCACTTTTTGTTCTTGATGTTTATTCTCAGCTTGGGTTTCCACTGTTAGGCTACCTTGTTATCGTCCTGTGGGTCTCTAAACTGTGGCTGCTTTGCAGAGAAACTGCTGTCATGTTTTCCTTCCGTTTTTAACCATTTAAACCCTCATTACTTTACTGACTAACAATGTTAAGAGTTTAATGTGCAATACAGTAGATGCGCAGTTACTAAATCACTTTTCCCTTTTGAATAGTTGCATGTTCTTGATGATTGTTTTTTAACCAGAATGTTTTTTTATAATGTATTCTCTCCATTTGTATTAATTTGTATTTTATGAATCGTAATATTGCAACGTTATTGATGCTTTGGTTTGACAAAAATGTCAAAACGTGTTAACAATGTAACAAAACCAGTAGATTTGCTCTTACCATCAAATCCATGTCTGAATTGTCACTTATCACTAATTGCAACGACTCAATAAAATAATCATATATACAAAATTTTGGTGTCAAAATATAGTATTTTTCTTATGTTCAAAGAAAATTTATTTGCATCTGCACGATATACAGTAGCATAAATCAGTGTTATGCAAAAGTGTAATGATATCTGTGAAAATTTTTTTTTACACTGAGTCTTGTTAGTCCACAACATTAACATATGTCACTACTTTTAATAAACTTGTGAGGATGATGATGATCTACTTAAAAAAGAATTGGTGTGATGTTTATTTTCTCACAGCGTGAGCTCTGCGGTCTGGTTGCATCTTCCTGCTCATCTTCAGCTGTGAAGCTATATTTGTTTCTCAAATGCCTCAGCTCAGGCGCAACCACAATGCTCTTACTTAGTGCTGCATTTTACTTTGTGGAGAATGTTTGGGTGCAAATAAGCATGCATACTGAGTATTTTTCTTGTTTAAGCAAAACCTGCTTAAGTTAATGTGACCGGACTTTATTGACTCTAAATGTTAGAATTGAAACTAGGGCCGCACGATAAAAAGAAAAAACATTTCGATCTCGATTCATTCATGAATGCGGCCTAATTTCTTAAGGACGGCGATTCACTTCTGTGTATTTCCTGCATTTAGATCACTCACGTATCTGTCACACGCACACAGTCTAAAACAAAACACTGTTAACTCACCAATCAGGCCAAAGATAGCAAATGAGTCAAATCTCGATCCATTCCCTCTTCTCTCATTTGCTTACATGACGTGTAAGGAGGCAACCTAACAGTTGCAGTCAGCTTACTTTGTGGATTTGGAGCAGCAAATTTGGAGCGGCAAAAAGAGGAAATGGATGCCAGTGTGGAAAATCCTGGTCTAGAACCGAAATAAAAGGATCGTATTCCTGAACGCAAGGTAACACCACAAAATCTATACAACCACCTTAAACGTCACCACAAAATACAGTACGAGTTAGCCATGAAAGACAAGGGAGCTACACCTAAAACACATGTATCGCCAGACGATACAAACGTCCATAACTCAGACATTACACAGTGCATCGCAGACAGTAGAGCGAACACTGTTAAAACTGCCTCCCTGAACAAATGGACCAGGCTTCAATGTTTTGACCATAGGCTACATCAGGCTAAAGGTAAGCTTTCTATTGCAACACGACAGTAACATTTTCATAAATTCATTTAAATCTGAAAAATGTATCCTTATATATGTACATTTTTTAATAAATTCGTATTGTCCTGTATATAAGACGATATTATTTATTTCTGGAAATACATCGGGAAAATGAGGTGGTCTTTTTAAGCTTTAAGTGTCAATATAGCTGCTCAATATTTGTTCAGGACTGAAGCCAATATTAAAATACAAGGTCATAAAACCCATTGTGACTTAAATGGACATAGACGATTGTACTGTATGTTTCTAGATGTTAATCTGCGTCTTTGTAACTTATTGATTCTTAAATTAGATAAAATTGTGTAAAGTATGTGCACACAAAGTTAGGTTATCCTTCTTTATAGTTTTTTTTTAGGTTTCCTGGGGTTGGGGTGTACCGTCGTGGTCAAGAGCTTGTGGAAACCCGGCCAGTCACGGCCCAACTGAAGAGGCACCGGCAGGTCATCCATGAGTCCTATATCCAACGGCCAGGATCCGTGTTCGGCTGCAACCTCGACTCGGTGGCTCGGGACCTGTCGGGTATCTCCATGGACGTTATAGGTAGCCAGGACTAGAATACCAGCTCGAACCAGGGTTATGGAGCTCCAGAATCGAGGGTGGCCCTCACCGTTTTCCCGTCGAGCCGTACGAGTCATTCTGGGGCGCCAGAGGGTTTTCGATGGACGATATACCCCGCTAACCAAGCACGCGGCGCCGGAGACGCAGCCTCCGTAGGCATGGTCTCGTCCTGGGGGGAGGCCACCTGGGGTCTGCTGACTGGTCGAGAGGTGCCATCCTGCGGTCGCCATTCCGGGTTCACCCTCCGGGGCGGGGCTACTGCTCTCTCTCCTCCCTCCCGGGCGAAAGCGGCTCCGCCCGCTCCACTGACTTGACGAGCTCCCTAAGCGACGTGGGATTCCGCATGCTCACCAGACGTCGAAACGGCGGGGGAGAGCCCATAACAGGCGGTCAATTACGACCTTCTCGGCCACGTGGACTGCTGTAGCTTCTTCGGCCGACAACTAGTGGTGTGCGATCCGAGTTAACTGAGCTGCTTGGTCCCGAACGGGAAGACTCTTGTCGTATGACAACTGGTGAAATTGCTGCGCTGCTGCCACCGGCGACAAACCCACCCGAGAGAGGATCTCGGCTTTTAGGCTCTCGTAGTCGTCATTATGGGGCGGCTGGAGTGCGAAGTAGGCGCGTTGTGCCTCGCCTGTCAGGAAGGGCGCCAGGCGCCGCGCCCACTCGTTCTTGTCCCAGGCTTCTCGAGTGGCTATAACTCCAAACGTATGGAAATATGCATCAATACTGTCAAGCTCGGTCAGTTTGGTAAGATGGTGGTGCGCGGTGGCGCAGGCTTCCGGGAGGGATACTCGGGCTGCAGCGGTGGTCATGGTCTCGACGGCTTGCTCCAACCTTTCTTGCCGGCGAGTGAGTTGTTCAGAGAACTGGTGCTGCCGGGCAGAGATGTCCGTGAGGCGGCGGATGATCTCTTCCATTTTCGCTGGTTGTGGGGAGAGGAGAGGGAGAGAGGATGCGAGAGAAACAGAGCGTTCCTAAAGACAAAACGGCAGATGCAATTAGAAACTGGGTTGTGCCTACGCCCACATTCTGGCGGGCAGAAAGCACAACAGACGCAGTATTTCAGATTTACAAGCCCCGGAGGGTGATTTATTGACTTTAAATGAGAGAATAACCGAAGGTGCAGATAGTGGGGAAATTAGCTCTTCCAGATCCTGTCCGTCTTTGTGCTCCTGGGGCGTGTAAAAGGTAAGAGTGTGCACGGTGCGTGGGGTGTCCGCCAGTCGTCAGCTACTTGACTCTGTGTGGGAGAAATAACAACGCGGTTAGTCATACACGTGTTTGTAGGGAGAACAAGCTCACCCTCTCCTCTTTCTCTGTTGCTTATAAAGCCTGATCTTGATGGGGTTCAGGTGCTGACGACTGGCAGGTGTGGCGGCTTGATTTGGCCGTTGCCATGGGGACACTGATTGGTCCTTGGTCTGCACACACGCAGAAGCTGCTTGACATAGTCCAATTTAAACCGTGGATACGAAGCTGTTGCTATGTCAGCTAAGACAACAAAATCAGTGTCAAGGCCAGACTAAAGAATGAGATGACTAGCATTGCTCTGGTAAGTATCTTTTTATGATTTACAATACACTAGTTTTTTTTGCCTTCCAGCCAGTCCTGTCCGGCTTTCCAGAGGTCCTCGAGCCGGTCCTGTCCGGCCTTCTAGAGGTCTCCGAGCCGGTCCCTTCCGGCCATCCAGTGTCCTTCCAGCCGGTCCTATCCGGCCATCCAGACGCCTTTTTGCCGGTCCCGAACGGCCTTCCTGAGGTCTTCGAGCCGGTCCCGTCCGGCCTCCCAGAAGCCTTCGAGCCGGTCCCGTCCGGCCTCCCATTGACTCCAGAGCTCGCTGCCCACCCGCCACAGCCCGCTGCCCACCCGCCACAGCCCGCTGCCCAGCCGCCAGAGCCCGCTGCCCAGCCTTTTCGCTAACCGTCAGCGTCTGACCTTCCACCAGAGTGTCCCAAAGCCGGCCCAGAGCCCCTGGACTCACCCCAAATAATTCAGAGTGTCAGATATAGTGCTAATATATCAATACATGGCAGATGATGGACACTAGCTGCTGAAGCAGAGGCTTGAATAGCAGCACTGGAGTTTTCTGGACCTAAAGAGAGTTGAAATTGACAAATTAGATAGACAGAAACATGCTAAATGCATAAATGGTTAAACAGACAGGCAGGCAGGCAGACAGACAGCAAGAGACAGACAGACAGGCATACAGCAAGAGACAGACAGACAGACAGAAACATGCTAAATGCATGGATGGTTAAACAGACAGACAGGCAGACAGACATACAGCAAGAGACACATAAGACAGGCATACAGCAAGAGACAGACAGACAGACAGACTGACAGACATACAGCAAGAGACAGACAGACAGACAGACATACAGCAAGAGACAGACAGACAGACATACAGCAAGAGACAGGCAGACATAAAGCAAAAGACAGACAGACAGGCAGACAGACATACAGCAAGTATGACTTAATTCTTTAGATGCTTGTGTATATTTGGCATAGTTAGAAGCATATGTTTAATCTATTAAATCGATTTATAACAGGTAATTAGTTCTAGAGTTATCCAGGGTCTTTTTTTATCGGTGGCTGGCAGATGTGAGAGGGTTTTGTGAGAGATCCACTGGAGAAAGGGTTAAAGTAACAACATCCTCTCCGTCAGTGCTGGTACTAGGACCATCCCCTTTATGAAAGACTGTGGCATCTACTTCATTGTTGACACCACAATCTTCCTCGCTGGGCGACATGCTTTGATTACTCTCAAATTCATTGTCCCGGCCAGATTATTTCACTGTAAAATAGGCAGAGCAGGAGCTGTCAGATTAACAGCTGGACAAATGTCTATTTTGACAGTAAAACAAGCCGGATATTCACATGACCTGAAAGGCTGCCCTGTAAGAAAGGAGCAATTGCTCCAAATGTCACACCTACAGCTAATTCCACTATCGCACATTGACTGGGTGTCATTAAATGTGTTTTACAAAAGAATGGTAAAAACTGCAACATGAAAAATCTTTATCAGTATACAGTTACCTTTTAGAAGAGTTGAACAAATATTCATTATTGTTTCTATGGACAACTTCTCCTCTCGGGAGGAAAAGGAACTATCTGTGATTACATCCGTTGAGAAAGATCCTGACACATTCCTCTTCCCCAAGAGCAGAATGGGATATATTCCTAATGAGTGAATTTTGTGCATCTATAATTAAAAGGGGAAAAACATTAAGACACACATTAATAGGAACATGTTGAATATACAATATTACTTGTAATAGAATGAAAAAGCTAGTGTCTATTGTAAGCATTTCTATGAGATCACGTTGAGTATTACGATGACGATGATCCACTTCACAAAAACACGTATTTTATTTTTTATTGTAGATTTTTTACCAATACAATTAAGCAAAAATGTTTTCTCATCTACAATTTTTTCATTCAATGGCAAACAAACAGACAATGCTAAAAATATATTTAAATAATCCTTGTTCTTGATTAAATCTAATACATAACATACTACACAGCTATCATGGAAGAAACACTTTGATAAGATAATGAAAATTGTTTATAAATTATAACACTGGTTATATGTTATTTAAGTAATTTAACACTCACACACACCCTCTCTCTCTCTCTCTCTCTCTCTCTCTCTCTCTCTCACTTCCTCTAATTACCTGTACCTTTACAACGGACTTCAGTACGTACACCTTTCCAGTTGTTTGCCTATATTGTCGTAAACCATTTGCAGAGTTTATCATTTGTTGTGTTAAAAACATCCATAGAAAGGTTTGACAACACTTCAGAAGATATTTTTGCTGATATTGTGGGAAATTAATGCTTTTATAATAATAAGTCTTTATTTCTGTCTTTTTGCCCTTTTTTGTATCTACCCATTTAGGATAGATGTGTGTGAAACAATAGATTATTCTTCTAACATTTCAATTTATAGGTGCATTGTTTGTGCCATTATGACAAGAGTGCGTCCTGCAGGAGCGGGGACCAATTGAAATTTACCAAAACCAATACCCAGATATTCTTCTAGAATTCCTTAACAACACACAGAACTTGGAGCTTAGAAAGAACACTTGATTCATTTTCATTAAATTTTCCTTAAATTTTATTTAACAATGGGTATCCAGAATTAAATTAAATGCATTTTTGGAGCATGTAAAGAAATTTAATAGAATCAAGATATAAAAATTTAATAAATTATAATATATATAAAAAGTTATTCCTTCCTTTCAACATCAATTTTGTTACTATAATTCTGTGATGACAGCAAGTTATAAAGACAGTTACCAGGGTGATTGAAGTCTTTAATTATTTTTGAAGCTCTGCATGTGCAGCATTTGAGGTAGGTGTCCTGCAGGGATGGTAGAGCTAAGCGCACAACTCTTTGCAGGGCTTTGTATTCTTGGCTTGAGCTGTTCAAACACTTTCTATGGACCTTGAAATGTTAGGCAAGAAGAGCCTGTTTATTGGAAATAAATAAATCTATCTGTTGGCATTTCTATTTTATGCATTGTGTTGCAGTTATTCGCATGAAACCAACGTCAGGAGGTTGTCCTGTGAACCGGTAACAGGACACGCACTTTGCGGTTGACACGTCAGAGTCTGTGTATTTCTTTAATTTATTTCCACTGCTGAATATCAAACTCAGAGCAACTGCACCATGTTTCTCAAGGGGGCGCTGTACTGCACACTCAGGGAATCATCCAGAGCTCCTCTGAGCTTTTAAATTGAAATAGATTTTGTTGTGTTACACTTTTGCGAATGAAGCCACATGTACATGTTCGTCTAGGAACCGGTAACGACACACAACCTATGGAACTGGGAAACCAGAGCCTGTTTATTGGCATTTCAATATGTAGTGCACAATTTGTGAAAGGCTTTGTGAGCTTTTTTTTGTTGTGTTGTACTTTTATGAATAAAATCAGCATCTTAATTTTTTTATAGCAACCAGTAACAAGACACACCCTCTAAAGTTGAGATAAAAGAGTATTTTTATTTTTCATTAATTTACGTAAGTGTTCACATTTCAATAGCATGTGTTGTGCTATAGTTCTGCAAATTCAGTGCAAAAAAGTGTTGGTTCCTGTCCTCCTTTAAAGTCGAAATAAAATCTGGATGTTTAAAGAATATATGTTAACAGGTTTGAATTCAATTCAAAAGCGGATGTCCTGATTAACATATGAGAGTAAAGGGTACATGGAAATGTTGTTCTATGAAAAAATAAAAAGACACACCCTTTGAGGTTGACATGTAAGATTTTGTGTATTTCATTCACATTTCTGATTTTCAAACTTAGTCAAAACAACTGCACTATGTTCCTCTAGGGGGCAGTGAGGGGCACACTCTTTGGAAAGCTTCCTCATCTTTTTCCTTAATTTCAATAGTGTTTTTGTCTTATAATTACGTAAATAATACCAGCATTGAAATGTTCTTCTATGAACCAGTAACAAGACACACCCTTCAACGTTGAGATAGAATACTGTATGTTTTATAAAGAAATGTCTTAACAGGTTTAAATGTATGTGTCCTTATTAACAGTCAAAGAGATGCCTAACATGTTGTTCTTTGAACAAGTAACAAGACACAGCCCTTGGAATTTACATATCAACCTTTGTTCATTTTAAATTATTTTATTAAAATGTCTGAATTTAAAACTCGGCAAAACCACTGCACTATCTTCCTCGAGGGGGGGGGGTAACTGCACAAGCTTTGCAAGTTTGTTTCATTTCAATAGCTTCTGTTGTGCTATAGTTTTGGAAACATCAAAATATTCTTCTTTGAACCAGAAACAATACACACCCATTAGATTTGAAAATTAATTTAAAAAATGAAGCGTTTAGATGAAATAACTGGGTTTATTGCTCTTCGTCTTGTGCTTTGCAGACGGTCCCTTTCCTAATACATTACATTATTAGGTTATTCAATATCTTAAGGCAGAATAAAACTAATGAAAAGCACTGTGTGTTCTCTTGTACATTTGAAACATCACTGTGAAAAAGATCTGCTAACTTGACTCATCAGAAGGGATCATCTGAAAATAGTCAACTTGGCGCTTCGAGTCACTGGGGTTACTAAACACGCTTTAGCATCTATATGAGTGCTCACTAGAGCGTATAAAGTGTTGAAGTGAATGATATAATGAAGTGATGATTGAGTCATGAATGAACACATGCTGTTAATAAAATCACTGATGGAAATATGAACAAGAACAGAAAAAATAAGATTTCATCGATACCGATACCTAAATTGATACCACTTATCGATACCGGTACTTATCAACACTGTTATCGATACTACGCTCTATAATTTGATGCAAAAACACATGACAAGAAAAAATGTTAAACATTTTAAGTTTCTTTATTACAGCTGAGCTTTAGAACTGCAGTTTACAAATGCTTCTGAGGACATAGAAAATGCCACATAACAAAACGTGTGTGTGTTTCTTAGCATACCACTCACAGCACATCATAATGTAATTCAACATATTTACTTTACATCACTATGGTTATTTGGCTGCTAGACTGTGTTTCTTTTTTTCCTTTCTGGTTTTAGGTCTACATAAATATAATAACTATTTTCTAAGCAAGTTTTTTTATTTGTACAGTTTTTTTATACTTTTACTAGCACATTTACTTATATTTACTAAAGTAAGTAAATATACACCGTGGCCAAATGATCAATGTTATAACTTGTTCTCAAATAAAGGACTTTTATTTTGACGGGTTGCCGCAATTGAGTTTTTTAACATCTGCAATACGTCTCGGAGACGTCTGAACGTCTGTAATACGTCTGCTAAAGATCTGGAGATCTGCTGCGTAAAAACATCTGCTAAACATCTTAGAAAGAGCAGCTTTACATCCATTCTAAGTCATAAACATCTTACAGATATCTTCTAGAGGTCTATATGACGTCTGACAGCAGACATCTCCCAGACGTATTGCAGATGAGCAAACTATGTATTGTAGATGTCTTGCAGATGTAAATGCAGACGTCAAATAGACGTAAGCCAGATGTATGTGTGCTATCAGGGTATGGTCCATTTTAGGACTTTTGATAGGTGTCTCAATGAAAGAACCTGTTGTTATTGGGCTTTTTAGTGGTACAAAGAAACCAAATGCTCCTGATGAATTTTGCAAGACTTTACACAGGAGTTGCAGGAAGGGTTCTATTTTAGAGGAAAAAAGGCTTTCATTCCACTGGTTTCGGTTATATGTGATGCCCCTGCTAGAGCGTTTGTTAAAAACACAAAGGCTCACATGGATATCGTGGATGTGATAAGTATTGCCAGCCAGGTGTTTATTTGAACAACAAGATGACATACCCCAGAAATGATTTTGTTTTGGGGACTGATTCATCATTTGCAGACATAGTTGACGAGGAGCATTATGGACCACATGGATTTATTGGTCTAAATGTGGGCATGGTGTCTAAATTCCCTTTAGCTTACATGCACCTTGCATGTTTAGGTGTCACCCATAGGTTGTTGAATATTCGGCTGAGGGGCCCTTTATATTTTCGCTTTTCGTCCAGTCTTGTTGATCAGATTTCTCACAGTCTGATTCAAATGCGTGTATACATACCAGCTGAGTTTGCAAGGAAGCTGAGCTTGCAACTTTATGCTGTTGTATACAGGTTTTAGCATCCCAATCAGTCCTCAGCTATGTTCCTTGTTTAACAGTTATGCAAACACGCTACTCACAACATTTGTGAGACATTTTGGTGAGCTTTATGGAAATGATGCCTTGGTGTTTAATGTGCATGCCTTAGTCCACCTGTCAGCTGATGCCCAACTCCAACTGCATGGTTCTTTAGACTCGATATCTGCTCTTCCATATGAAAATGACCTCCATACACTTAAGAAGTTTGTAAGAAAGCCAGAATTTCCTCTTGCACAGATAATAAGAAGGTTACCTGAGGTTAAAGAAAGGAGTACTGTTGCCCAGTAAAGCTTTAAGAATGCACCATTATGTTGGATCTGTTCCTGATGGCCTTCAAGCTACAGAAGAATATATTAACCCCTTCACCACTGCATTTGGGTTCTTCCCAATCGTTTTCATGACAAGAACGACGTGGCCAAAATTTATATTGCAATATATTTCTTAATTTCGGTCAGTACAATATAATGCTGATAACAATATGAACAATATTAAAAAAGCCTCAGAAAAACTACCATGAACACCCACGGACAACAGATATCTGTACCTACAAACCTCTGAAAATGTATACAATTTACAATTTATAAAATGTAAAATATAAGTTAGAGCCCTCTGCTATGAATACGAACTATAAAATGCAGATCAAAATAATTTTAGATGCCAGCAGTGTGCAAAGCTATGTGATATTGAATACAATTCTTACGTATAGGCCTTGTGTTAACACCAAATGGAATCATGTTACATTTAAAGCCAAATCTGTTTAAACAATGAAGTATATAGATACTTCTAACACAAATGCTGGGTTTTCCTGGGTCAAAATGAGGCGGAGGAGGTGGTGCCATCTTGGTCTTGTACATGTGCGCATGTGTAGGCCTACAGTACCTTGGAGTGGCTTAACCAAACACTTAACAAACAACATATAAAAGTTCTAATAATAAGATGAAAATGGCAATTATTTAGCAATATCAAATTTAAAGAACAGAAAAGTTGAAAATCAAATTTAAGCTTTTTATCATTTTCAGCTAACTTAAAAGGGCATGTTTTTCAAACGCAAGGACGCATCCTGGAAGGGTTTTATCCCTACTGGGAAATACAAATTCAGCTCTTGTTCACCAACTCTTCGGCGCCTCAATGTGCTAATAACGAAACAGACATCGATTGTGGTGAAAGTCGGAAGCAACACGAAATTTAATTTTCTATGCAAGAAAAACCCTGTAAAATTGACAAATGGTTTTGCAACGGTAGCTTTCCCTCATCTAATTAATTTGCGTTACTTTTTAAGACCTTACAACTCCGTTTAAATCACTGTGTATATCCACAGCACATTAAACTTAAATCAAATTCACAACTGGATGCAAAATAATTTGCGTTAGAAAATTAATCTGCAATCAATTAACGTTAAATTACCTCAGAAATTACATCAGATAACGTTTACTGTATTAGTCCATCTAACCATCAAAGGAAACTAAATGGGTGTCTTTCAAGTTAAAAATAATAAACTGACTTCCAGATTGTCAAACTTTAAGAAAAACTTTCATAGAAAAAAATAATAAATTACCTCAAAAATGTAAGAAATCTTACATTACAAGGGAGGTTGAAATCTGAGGAAACCGGATGAAACTGGAAAGGAACGTCATTGGCTGCGAAATACAATCTCATTGGCTAAATGCATGCCGCTGTAAATTAAACTCTATAAAATGTTTTCTTATTTTTGAAAATAACTGGTAACCGAACAGTGGCGGCACGCATTCTGTGCCTTAGATTGAATAGAATTGTGTTCTTGTCTTTATAACCAAAATTTTAGTGAAAGTTGTGAAAAACAATTTGGGATACAATCTATTAATTGTTTTGTTAAGATTCAATAAATTTTGTTTGAGTAATTCTAAATAAACAAGTTGCTGAGTGAATTTAACTTTATTATATAATTTTTGTTGAACTGAAAAGTGGATTTCTAGTTCCGAGCATTCTTTGCAAAGGACTGTTTGGAGAGTCATTTTTTTAATTCAGCTATTTTAATTTTGTTTTCATTAAGAATAAAAATTTGTTCGTGTTTAATGCTCATTAATCTTTGACATTTAGAAGATTTTATGTTTAATTTTTTTTATTTGGTGGTTACCGTTGTTTAAAAGGATGCTTCTGCTTATGGCTGAGGGAAGCACATTTGAACATTTAGAAAGGTAACAACTCCTTGTCCAGGCCCTGGTAATCTCAAGGTTGGACTATTGCAATGCTCTCCTTGTTGGTCTTCCGGCAAAGGCTATCAAACCACTCCAGCTGGTTCAGAACGCAGCAGCACGCCTCGTCTTCCAACAGCCCAAAAGGGCTTACGTGACTCCCCTTTTCATCTCTTTCCACTGGCTACCGGTTGAAGCCCGTATCAGATTCAAGTCACTAATACTTGCCTACAGGACTATCACTGGATCTGCACCGGCTTACTTTCACACCCTCCTGCACTCCTACACCTCATCAAGATCCCTGCGTTCAGCAAACCAGCGGCGTCTTGTATTGCCTTCCCATAAGCGCAGTAAATCGCTCTCCCGCTCATTCTAATTCACAACTCCTTCCTGGTGGAACATTCATCCTAACTCTGTCCGGTCAACCACATCTCTCACAACATTCAAAAAACTACTTAAAACCCATCTCTTCTGTGAATACTTGACGGACAAAAAAAAAACAGGTAGTGGTCGAGCTTTTGTTGAAACCAGTAAATTTGTATTTGCACTTAATGTATTATGGCTCCTGTATGACATATCGCTTATTGCTCCCTAAACTCTTTGTAAGTCGCTTTGGATAAAAAAGCGTCTTCTAAATGACTAAATGTAAATGTAGATAAGGCCCGGAAATCCGGGAAGCAGCTGTCAAACACCCTTTGCGAAAATAAAAGCCGGTTAACTTGAAAAAGACACAACCAGGTTTTACCACAGCATCCCTCTTGATTTTTTCTAATAATTCAACCATTGAGTATATTTTTTACTCTAGTAAACTAAAGTAAATTTGCTAGAAAAACGAAAAAATATGAATATAGTTCAAAAGTTAATACTATAGTATACTGAAGTAATTTTGCATGTGGGCAAATATATTACCATTGTATGGTAAAGGACAGAATCCAGAAAAATTTAAACAGAAAAAACGGAAGTTGGGAGAAAAGAAAACCAATTTCTTATTGTTGTTATGTCATCCCTCATATTGCAAGCCATATCTCTCCGGCCCCTTATTTGGGATGCTTTTCATGAACTGGCCCCCATGACAAACTAATTGAATAGCCCGGAAATAGAGATGAAATTGTAATAAACACTGAGCATTCTCATAGTTCACCCAAATGTCATCATTTACTCAAACCTGTTTGACTTTCTTTCTTCCACAGAACACAAAAGAAGATATTTTGAAGAAAGTTGCTAACCGAACAGCACTGGACCCCATTCACTAGGACTGGTTTTGCGCCATTCAATAGAAGTGAATGGGGCCACATGCACGCACACACACACTTGGATGCTTTTGCTATTAGCATCTAGCCAGATAACGTTAAGGCTGGATACCACTGAATGGGACACTGTAAGCCCATATACGTTGATTCAACTTAAAAAAGTTATGGAAACTCGTTCCCCTAAAAAAGTTAATTGTGTCTTATATAACAAACAAGAGATTTTACGTTCAAAGTACTTCACCTTTACATTTATTTATATTGCAAAGTTTTAGTTATTTGAACTAACATAAGCTTTTACAATAACTAAAATAGATCACTCAAAATACTAAATTGCTCAAGCTTGCTTAAGTCAAAATTAGTTGGAATTTTTAAATTTACTCAGTGCACAAAAATATATCTTACAAGGATTTGTTTGAATTAACAAACATTTCCAAAAAGTAGCATACATATAACTGTCACCATTCTACCTGTTATACATTCATACATACATACATACATACATACATAGATGGCGAACCAAGGCGCCAGCAACAGGGCGTGACAATATTCATTTTCAACAGTAAGACTTTATGAAGTGAAACTCAAAGCAGGAAATGAAATATGTTAATGACTCTTTCTAGAGAATACCCAAATGATGTGGGGTGCTGAAGAATAGATATAATGTAATGACATATAAACACACAGAAAGAGAGAAACAGCAGCAGATTCAGGAGAGAAACACACAAGAGATGAAAAGTAAGAACTATTTACATTCTCATTCCTACTCATTCTTTTCATACGACTCTGTTTTATCAACGTTGTGAATTCATCTTCAGTAACTTCTAATGAAACTTCATAAGGATACTGACTTTGTGAAGAGATATGGTTTTTACTTCAGTGACATTTACAAAACATGACAGACACGTAACAAACTTTCATATCACGTTCACACATTTATGTTAGACATTTTACATTTTGTGAATGAATTAATTATGGTTAACAAAATTGTACATTTTAACATCTTAAGTTTTCTATGGGCTTCTACCTCAGAAATGGCTCAGACTCTACATTTCAGTCTTCTTGTCATTGGTGAGTTTGTGTTTCTGCTTTTATGTTTGTTTTATAATGCCATGTGGATAGATTCTGTGTGTTTTAATAAAGACTCAAAATCTCTCTCTTTCAGCTCTCTGTTCAATATCTGAAGGCATTCAGCACCGCTATCACCATATAAGCATGATGATGAACTGGACTGAAGCTCACAGATACTGCAAAGAGAACTACACAGATCTTGCCACAGTCGACAACATCAATGACATGAACGAGCTGAAGAAGACTGTGAATAACGGTCAGGCAAATGTCTGGATTGGACTGAAGAGAACAGATAAATGGAAGTGGTCTCTGAGTGATCCTGTGAAATATCTGAACTGGGAAACTGAACCATCAACTGACACAAATAATTGTGCTGTTATGAGAAATGGAACATGGCTTCAGCAGAACTGTAATGTGAGGTTACAGTTCATCTGCTTCAATGGTGAGTGACAGCAAACCTTCACTTCACAAAACATGATCATAAAACAACAATAATAAACATCAGAGTTAAGAAACAGAAATTACATGTGAGTTTATCTTTGACTTTATTATTATCTACTGTACACGTGTGTCAAGACTTTGTAAAAAAAGAGATTGTAAAGATTCACGTCCAAACTGTAAGTATGAGAATGAATGAAATTCATGAAACTTGAATCTGTTTCTCTTCATCAGATAGCAGTAAAGCACACAGCATCTACACTTCTAGTAAAACGTGGAGTGAAGCTCAGAGTTTCTGCAGACAGTATCATACTGATCTGACCAGTGTGAGGAACCAGACGGACAATCACCTGATCCACAACATCATTAATGATCCTCAGACGTCTGTCTGGATTGGTCTGTTCAGAGACCAGTGGGAGTGGTCAGATAACACTGACTCCGCCTTCAGATACTGGTTGACTGGTCAACCTGATAATTCTGGTGGTTCTGAAGACTGTACAGTGGCCTATATGATTAATGAGGGAAAATGGTTTGACATATCTTGCAGTAACTCTCGAACTTTTGTGTGTCATGAAGGTGAGTTAATAAGTCATTGTGTATGTTTGACTACAGAAGTTTCTTCATGATGAAACTGATCTCAGTTCAGTCACAGTGTTTGTGTTTTGTTGTCATGTTCAGTTGGTTGTGTTTATTGTGTGTTCAGATGAGCTGATATTGATCCAGAAGAATCTGAGCTGGACTGAAGCTGTGAGATACTGCAGAGAGAATCATGTGGATCTGGTTTCAGTTGATTCAGAGGAGATTCAGCGCTGGGTGAAAGCAGCGGTTCATCGGGCCTCGACTGCTGAGGTGTGGCTGGGGTTACACTATTACTGTCTCATGAATCTCTGGATCTGGGTACGAGGAGAGGTCGTCTGCTATCAGAATTGGGCTCCAGGGGTTCAGATTCAACTGAATCACTGCAGCGGTGAACACAGAGCTGGAGCGGTTCAGTCTGGAGGAGATCATCACTGGATCAGCCTTCCTCGATCTCAAGAACTCAACTTCATCTGCATCAGAAAAGATGAAAGATGAACAGATGTGTGTCAGCTACTATCTACTAATTTCTGAAACAATTTAGTGTTCTTAGTAACTGTTGAATGATAAGACAATAATGTGTTAGTTGTATTGTGAGAGTTTATAAATGTGACACTTACTCATATGAGTTTAATTAAAAGATGGTGATGTGTGTTTGTTTAACTCTTTCAGCACATAGTGTTACTTCAGCACTTCTCATCTCGTCTGCATGAAACTGATTATTTAAACACAGACACACAATATTCTGTAAGTGAAATCTGGTGAAGGTTGACTTTCATTCTGTATGTGTTGAATTTGTGTTCAATAGTGATGAAGAACATCAGTTCAAATAAACTAATCTACAGTAGTTTCTCTCCTGACTTTTCATTGAAGTCATATCATATCGGTTATGTTTATAACATGAATGTTTTATTATACTAAGGTGGCTGATTTACATTAGTCTAACTTCGTCATCAGGTTAACTTAATCATACTGCATTCCATCTAAAAAATGAAGATGTTTACGTAAAACCAAGGTAAAAAACAAGGTCATTGTTGATGAAGTCTTCAGGAAAAAGATAAGAGCCTCTGGTGAATGTTTCCAGTGAGTGATAAAGGAACTGTGGTTGTCTCGTATTTCAAGAAAATCTGAATAACCTGTGACAGAAATGAGATTTTACAAATATCATATTTATATCAATATTTATATACAACAAAAATGTATATTAATAACGGACCAGATTAGCTCCTGCAAAAAAGTGTTTCAAGTAAGTCATTAGCTCAGGGTGCAAGAAAACCTCCGCTGCCCCACCAGAAGCTATCTATCTAGAGATGGGAACATGACAGAGGAGAAGATGAATGTTTGTACTCGCTGCTCACATACAATTCACCGGATTACAATAAACGATGTTCAGCTGCCCCCCGTCTAGTAAAATGGAGAAGTAACTTTAAACTATATGTTTAAAAATACATGGACAGCTTGGATGCTATTGCTCTTAGCATCTAGCACGTAACGTTAAGGCTGAACACTGAAATTCACAAACATTTCCAAAAAGTAGCATACATGAAACTTTCACCATTCTGCCTGTTATGCCTTGTCTTTCACTGCAAAAAATGACTTTCTTACTTAATCTTTTTTTTCAGTTAGAGTATTTTAGCCCTCAGTCTTCCTTGTTTCTTGCACTAAGTTTTGTATGTGTAGAACCCATTTCATGTGTTCTACCTGCGTGGACTATTGCCTCTTTCCCGAGAAGGATTTATTTTGAGACTTTCTATTTGGTATGACCTTTTTCCCATGTGAACTTTGCTTTTTGAGCTTTCTTTTTTGATCTCGAGGAATTACTATTTTTAGACTTTGTGGATTTACTTCCCTTGCCTTGTGGAACTACTATTTTTGCCTTTGGCATTTTGCCTTTCAATAAACTGAACCTGCTTTGTCTGCCCTATCTTCCCTCCCGCATGGCTCGATTGGTATAGTGACTGTCCCTCACACCAGAGACCCGAGTTCCTGCCCGGAACCTGACACAAAGTTAGTGCCATCCTGGATGTCCTTGCTAAGCTGTCTCATCACGAGGGAGCGTTCCAACGCCATGAAACCATGCTGGTTCAACAAGAGGCCTTAATGGCAAAACACTCTCAAATGCTGGATTCTATCAGACAGATGTCGGATCGGCTTACCCCTGCTGCGTCTTCAGCTCCTCCTGACCAAGTTCCCATGGCAACAAAGCCCATGGTGGAGCCCCGTCTTCCACCACCCCATTGATTCTCAGGTGACCCGAGATCCTGTAAAGGTTTTATAACCCAATGTTTGCTCTACTTTGAACTACAACTATTCCTCATTTCCCACTGACCTGTCGAGGATAGCGTATATCATCACCCTGTTGTCCGGAAGAGCCTTGGCATGGGCCACTGTGTGGGAGGCTCAAGGTCCCTGTTGCTCCAGCTACTCAGCCATTTCGGAGGAGTTCAGGGGAGTCTTCCAACACCCTGCCAGCGGTCAGGAGTCGTCCAGGAAATTGAATCTTCAATAGGGCGATTGCTGTGTGACCAACTACGCTATCCAGTTCTGCACGGGAGAGGCTGGGACGACGAGGCGCTCATGGCGTGCTTCCTGAACGGTCTCTCTGGCCCAATTCAAGACAAACTTGCTACCCGGGAACCATCAGAAGGTCCTGAGTCCCTTATCACACTAGCCTCACACATTGAAAATCACCCACACTGCAACATCCCAGCTAACAATTTGTGGTTACCAGAACGTTCCCATAACGTTAGTTTTTGGTTCCTAGAATGTTATTTTCTAAGGTGTGTTTTTGGTTCTTCAGGAAAGTTTTCTTTACGTTAATAGAACGTTAGTTTCTGGTTCCCATAACGTTCTGGGAACCAAAAACGTTAGGGGAACGTTCTGGAAACCAAAAACTAATGTTAGGGTAATGTTCCCAGAACGTTAGCCTAAAATATTTTTCTCGGGTCCGTTTTGCCTCACTACACGTCAGTAATGAATACATCTAATGCTGTGCTTTTATCCATCGCTTGTCTAACCTTAATCTAATTAAAATAAGTAAAATACATCATCACACACAATATGGAGGATGAAATCAATTAGATCATTCTTTTAGACTAATATTTTTTTTTCATTACTGAAGTAGCCTTATTATCAATTTAAACAGCACAGTAACGTTATATCATTTCTAATAAAACCACCATGTGTGAAGCCCTACCTCAACAGCAGACATTTTAGATATTGAGATAAAATAACCAATGACTTCAACACAATATTTAAAGCAGATGTTTATTGACAGAAGAATAATATATTTAATTATCTTCAGGCTAACAATATTCTTGTTTCACCACAGAAGTAAAGCGTGGCTCCGTCTTTAGATATAACAATCAAAAGCCCCGAGTTTCAGTCCTTAAATCATGGCCTGTTGATTTAGATGTGTCAAATCAATCGACATACACAGTAACAGACAAACACACTAAAGAAATACACATGGATATATTATTTTATTTTCATTAAGCTTGCCTAGTTTATTATTTTCACCCATTAAAGGGCAAATGTATTAATTTAATTTGGTCAGTAGAACATCTGTTAATGTGATCTTATAATTTCTGTATTGCACATGTCACTGACGTTTACCAGTTTTGACTGTTTTTACCATTAAAAAAGAACCATCAGGGAACGTTATTTTCTGGTTGCAAAATAATAACCAAAAAAGAAAAAATGAAAGTAAAACATTACACCACTGTAGAGTAGATGAAGATGATCTTACAAGTCAAGAAAAGTTCAAAGAACAAAATAAACTGGTCATGCAACACAATACAGTATACAACTGCACAGATAACATTTACATTCAGGCATTTAGCAGATGCTTTTATCCAAAGCGACTTACAGAGAAGATAAAGGAAAACAATACAGTAAAGCCATTTGTCAATAGGAGGCAACGTAAAAAAATATGGCATCCTCTGCACCTTTGGCCCAATTTTATAAAAGTATTCCGTATTTTTTGCAAAAATACAGAACAGGTAAAAAAGGGTGTACACGTGCTACAGTTTACTGGATAGAGTAGTGAAATTTCTCTCATATAAAGTGTGTACTGTAATTATACTGTATGTTTACAGTAGGCAGTATAACGCCCAGTAGATGATTCTAGGATGCACAATTACGTCAGTTAGAGGTCGGGGAAACTGACCAGACACGAGAAAGCACATGGCATGTCGAAAACAAACAATGCTATGTATTTCACACACTAGACACGTGATACTGTCATAATCCTGCCCCAAGACTGGAAAAGCCTGAACAGACGTGGCAGAACCATGACAGCGGCTGTCCTGTGGCGTGCCTCAAAATAAGACGGGACTATGCCATTGATTTAACTGCTATTTATTATTGATAGTATGTTATGACTAATAATGTCAAGTGTCTCGAATAAGAGA
The DNA here is from genome assembly GCA_006030095.1 of Triplophysa siluroides. Classification (NCBI taxonomy): domain Eukaryota; kingdom Metazoa; phylum Chordata; class Actinopteri; order Cypriniformes; family Nemacheilidae; genus Triplophysa; species Triplophysa siluroides. Next base: position 147,699 of record VCII01000241.1, on the reverse strand, counting down.
CGAGGAGGAATGATGTCCAATGAACGGAAGGTAGGCTTAGTTATATGAACAGTTTCAGGTAACTATGAGACACTGGAGAAAATTCAGACAAATATGAAGAAATTGATGACATCTGTGGGGGTCCTCGAAGCTAGAGAACTTTTCCGAGGCACGTTGATGGCATTTTTAATTATTTCTGTAGATAGTAACGAGTCCACATGGCCCGATCCTCCTAGCGACAAAGCGCGGACTAACACACCACCATCTGCTCCGATGGTAATCACGATCCAGTATGCAGCAAATTCGGGTGGCAGCGCAGTCAGAAATGGGGGGTCGGAAGTCGTATGCCCTCTGCCGTTTGAATCACAAACAGCAAACGGTCCATCGAAGGTTGAAAAGAAACAGATGATCATGAGCAAGCACTGTGGCAGCTTTTTGTCTAAACGTGCACACAAACAAGACAAATTAACTCAATAAAGAAAACACAAACACAGGACGACGGCATGCCAAACTCCACACTGGCGCCATAAAAAAAAACATGGTTAAACCTTTGCAAAATGAGGCTGTTTTAGTGTGGGGTTTGTTCAAGTTGGTGTATTGTTTTGAGAATGTGTTTATAGTTGTCAGAAAATGGTGAATTGTTTCATGAATTGTGTGTTAGCAATCGAGAAACACTGTAATAAGTCATCTTTTATGCAAAATGTTGTTACATGCAAATTCAGTTTAATGACGCAGAGGCTGATTTCCATTAAAACTTTCCACTCATATCCAGAAAAGAACATAGAAAGAGTCACCACAGCACACATACATCTCATAGATGTAAACATGCATTATTAGAAATGCGCCCACACATCTTATAAAGAATGGATTCACAAACATCTGCTGATTGTTTTGCTTGTTATATAATGTTTAATCTAAATACAGCGATGTCAAGTTTTAAGAGTATAATAGGGATTACCATGTGTGGTGTTCGGCTCTGTGGGACCAATTTGTAATGTTTACAAAAATAAAAATGATATGATTATGTTTGCAAACATTTTCTTTTCTTTGAAGAGCATATAAACACGTTTCTTAATGACTGCGCCCTGTGCAGCTCCCCCTACACATTTGTATTATATAAGCGACAGTACAGGTCCTCCCGGACGTATGAAAGTTAGGCTCCAAACCACCAGAGGCCCCCTGTGATCCCAAAGATGATTTAAGTAGTGTCACCTTATAATGTAAACATGTCTATAAATATTTTTGTAACATGGAAATAAAGGTTAAGTTTCAGTTTTGGAGGAGTGTACATTTAACACCATTGTGAAAAGGTTCGGATTGTTTGCTTATCCTATTGGCAGATCATTTGCAGGCAGAATACCCACAAAAGGTAGTACAGTAAAAGCAAACCATGAAACATACAGACTTATAATATCTGTAACTGTTGAACAGATCTGAAGCTTTGCTGCAAACCATGCATGCTCTGCTTAACTAACCATAAAAGGTCAAGACTGAGGTGCAAAAGCAAACATACTTACGCATTTGTATACCGCTTTGCCTAAAAGCCTCTGCAAAACGATGAGATGCAAATATATGGTAAAATGTCCTGGAAAATAAAGTCAGAGATGACTAAGCATAATATACACGTGTTCAATACAATGCCTTTCTCTCATTTAAAATGGGAATTTCAAACTGTCCTACAGTGCATTTATCATAAACTCCATTTTAAATATATTTAAAAATATATATTTTTGAGACTCTCCTCCAAAAAAAGACCCCATAGATCATTTGCACAAGCAGCCTTTAACGCTCTTTAGCTGCCAGCAGACCTGTGGTTACATGCGGTCTATTCCATTGCTTGAGGTCACAGGGGTCAAACTCAGTTTCTGAAGGGACACTGTCCTGCAGAGTTTAGATTCATCCAGCTCAAACACACCTGATCCAAGCGCTGAGGAGGTTATTTGAGTTCTTTTTTGAAGGATGAAAATGTTTCTTAAATAACAGAAGAACTGCTATCTTGTCTATTGTGAAACACTTGTCGCGCGACCCTACCCGGAAATTACTGATATTCACATGAAATACAGATGTGGGGAGGTCATTTCTAAATCATCGAGGTCCCCACGTAATAATCCCGTACGAATAGAGCTCTAGTCATGTTATCTGTAAGTTTTGAGATTCATTAAGTTACCTTTTTATCTGTTTTTAATGTAAGTTGTTTGTACTAGTAGTACTACTGTCATGGTTTTATGAAATGGCTTGTGAGTTTGCTGAAGTTTTATTGTTTGCACTTGAAATAAAATTCAATAGCCAACATAACTGACATGATTTTCTGGTCCTTTCCCCCAGAAATGGAAGCTATGAATTTTTGCTTTAAAGTGAATGTCATGAGTTATATTTGATCAAATAGTTTTGAACAATATAAGGGTGACTATATTTTTTTTTAATCAAAATTAAAATATTGTAGCAATCGCACATGACACATCATTATGATTTGGGCACTTATAGAGTACTTTTAAAGTGTTTTAAGGTTCGATGAATGTCATGTTTGGTACTCATCCAACCTTACAATGCGTGCGTGATATTATTTTCTGTGCCATCCTAAAGTAACTGCTGGCCCCTACCCCGGCCACCCCTATTAAAAATCCCTGGCTTCTCCACGGGTCCATGCGCCTGTGTGTTTCCTTCCAACAGCTGCAGAGCACGCAAGGGTGACGACACGGGACTGACATAGGCTATGAAAACAAGACGAAACTAAAGTACGTTTCTAAATAATATCAATCATCTTATTCTGATTGATCATTAATAGCCCCTGTAGATGGACAGCAGAATTTGTTTGTGTTAAGCAGGGAAATGGAAGCATCAGGGCTCAACGCTAAGGATTTTTTCTACTGGCCCAGTCGGGCAAGTGATTCCAATTTTTACTGGGTCCACCACAAAAAAAAGTGTTAAATAATATCTAGTTATCTAGAAGCAGTTTGTTGCAGCTTAAGAATCAACAGAAACTCGTAAGTGTAATTAATTGATCGTGTCTTATTGAGTCTAGCGCAGTTCCGTTGCTTTGTTGCTTTGTTTACAAGCGCTTTGTCACGTGCTTTGAGTTGCGTTGGCTCGCGTGTGATTGGGAGATATTGGAAGGCGTGTCCAACGCCAGCTAGAGTACTTAAACAGTTGCTGAAAGGCCGTTCTGTGGGAGAAGCAGTTTGTTGCAGCTTAAGAATCAACAGAAACTCGTAAGTGTAATTAATTAATCGTGTCTTATTGAGTCTAGCGCAGTTCCGTTGCTTTGTTGCTTTGTTTACAAGCGCTTTGTCACGTGCTTTGAGTTGCGTTGGCTCACGTGTGATTGGGAGATATTGGAAGGCGTGTCCTGCTGAATTCAATTGCGTGATTCAGAAGGGTATTTAAGTGGGATTAACCACCGCGTGCAGCCCTCATCGCGTGAAGACCGAAGAGAGTAAAGACCATCGACTCTACCTGTGCGACTAAAGACCGAAGAGAGTAAAGACCATCGACTCTTCCTGTGCGACTAAAGACCGAAGAGAGTAAGACCATCGACTCTTCCTGTGCGACTCCACCGAGCAAGGACACCGACAAGGCACTTGAGTATTACTGTTTTGCACTTCTATTTATTCTGTTCTTGTTATTTGTCTTTCTTATTCCCCGTTTTTCACTACGTGTTTTCAAATCCCTACTGTCACTACAACTCGTAAATCACCGGTATCACGTAGAAGGCCACGCAAGGCTAATGTTAATAATCTGCGCACTCTTTCAGCATCCAAAACCACCTCAATCACACTTCCCATTGGTTTATGGAACTGCCAATCTGCTGTTAACAAAGCAGATTTCATCACAGCTATTGCTAAACATTCTGGTCTTTCTCTTTTAGCACTTACTGAAACCTGGATGGAACACTGTCTGCCCTCTTAATACACATCTCCCACAGGCCACGCATATCAGGGAGGGGGGAGGCACTCATTAATGACTGGAAATTTAAACAGTTGCCACCCTCATGTGACAACATCTCATTCGAGTCTCATGCTGTTTCTGTCATCTACCCTGTTAAAATTCATGTTGCAGTCATCTATCGGGACGGTAAGCTTGGACTTTTCTTGGAGGAGTTTGATGCGCTTCTGTCATCCTTCCCCGAGGATGGTACTCCTCTGGTGGTACTTGGCGACTTCAATATCCACCTGGAAAAACCGCAGGCTGCCGACTTCAACAACCTGACGGCGTCATTTGACCTCAAGCGAGTGTCCACATCAGCAACCCATAAATCTGGTAACCAACTTGATCTTATCTACACACGCTACTGTTCCACTCATAACCCCCAGGTTACCCCGCTGCACATTTCGGATAATTTCCTAATCACTCTTGATCTCGACCTAACCTCTCCAGACACTAAACATCCTTCCCCACTGGTCACATTCCGGCGCAACTTACGATCACTCTCTCCCTCCCGCTTATCCTCTGCGGTCTCTGCCACGCTCTCTCCCTCTGACCAGCTCTCTCTATTGGATGCCAACAGCGCCACATACACTCTTTGCTCCACACTAAACTGCCTAGACAGCTTATGCCCTCTTACATCCAGGCCATCTCGTGCATCCCCTTCTGCCCCCTGGTTATCTGATGTTCTCCGCGAGCATCGTGCTACGCTTAGGTCTGCTGAGAGAAAGTGGCGCAAATCTAATGAATCTACTGACCTCTTGCTCTATCAGTCTCTCCTTTCCTCTTTCTCTGCTGATGTCTCCTCTGCGAAAACCCTGTACTACCAAGCTAAAATCAACAACTCTCCTGACCCTCGTACTCTTTTTAAAACCTTCTCTGCTCTTCTTTGCCCACCTGCCCCCTCACCTCCATCTGAACTAACAGCTGATGATTTTGCAGCTTTCTTTGTTAAGAAAACGACCACCATCAGCAGTCAATTCTCTGCGCCACCGCCTCTTGATCATGCCCGACCCCTAGACACATGCTCGCTCCCCTCTTTCTCTCTCCTTTCTGAAGACGACGTTTCCAAGGTCATTTCTTCTAACCACCCGACTACCTGCCCACTAGAACCCATCCCCACTCATCTCCTCCAGGCCATCTCTCCATAGGTTGTTCCCACTCTGACCCACATTATCAACTCGTCTCTTACCACTGGTACATTTCCCACACTCTTCAAAGAGGCGCGTATTACACCACTACTGAAGAAACCCACTCTTAATCCTGCACTGTTAGAAAACTACAGACCGGTATCTCTCCTCCCATTCATTGCAAAAACTCTTGAACGTGTTGTATGTAACCAGCTCTCATCCTATCTCACCCAGAACAACCTCCTGGACAGCAACCAGTCTGGTTTCAAGAGCGGTCATTCCACTGAGACAGCGCTGCTCTCTGTCATTGAAGCACTGAGACTGGAAAGAGTTACCTCAAATTCATCAGTTCTTATCCTGCTGGATCTATCCGCTGCCTTTGACACTGTCAACCATCACATCCTCCTGTCGACCCTCAAGGCTATGGGTGTCTCTGGAGTGGTCCTAGAATGGTTCAGGTCTTACCTCTCAGGTAGGTCATTTGGAGTATCGTGGAGAGGTGAGGTCTCCGAGTCCCAACATCTTGACACAGGGGTGCCTCAGGGCTCAGTGCTTGGTCCGTTGCTATTTTCTGTATACATGACATCCCTAGGCTCTGTCATTCGGAAACATGGCTTTTCCTATCACTGCTACGCGGATGATACACAACTCCACCTGTCTTTTCACCCAGACGATCCGACAGTTTCTGCACGCATTTCAGCATGCCTAGCCGACATCTCGCTCTGGATGAAGGACCATCACCTGCAGCTGAACCTTGCAAAAACAGAACTGCTTGTAATCCCGGCTGACACAAACACTCATCACAACTTCTCTATTCAACTGTGCTCATCAACCATCACACCCTCCAGAAAGGCCAGAAACCTGGGAGTGGTCATCGATGATCAGCTTAACTTCACAGATCAGGTTTGCCAGCACCGCAAGGTCCTGTAGATTCATCCTCTACAATATTCGAAAAATTAGACCCTTCCTATCAGAGCATGCTACGCAAGTCCTAGTCCAGGCCCTTGTTCTGTCCAGACTGGACTACTGCAATGCGCTAATGGCTGGACTCCCTGCTTGCACAACCAAACCTCTACAGATGATCCAGAATGCAGCGGCAAGAGTGGTCTTCAATGAACCGAAGAGAGCACACGTCACTCCTCTCTTCTTAAAGTTACATTGGCTCCCTATTGCGGCTCGCATCAAATTCAAATCCCTCCTCCTGGCCGACAAGTCCACCACTGGTTTGGCTCCCCCTTATCTTCTTTCGCTAATGCAGACGTATGTACCCACCAGATCTCTGCGCTCTGCAAACGAACGACGTCTTGTGGTGCATCCCAAAAAGGTAAAAAATCGATCTCACGAACCTTCTCTGGATCGGTACCACTTTTGTGGAACGATCTGCCCGCGGCAACAAGATCTGCAGATTCTGTAGCCATCTTTAAAGGTACTGTGGTGTAAGTTTCAGAGGCCACTATTGGCGATGTAGGAAATTGCAACCTACAGCTCCGCCACCCCCCTCCCATTAGAGAAGCTACGGTTGCCGTCACAGGACAAAAGGGTTCCGTAAATGATAGCGGCCATTATCGGTGGTGTTGATAATTGCAATCTACTTCTCACAGGCGAACAACAGACCGAAGCTACGGACACAGGACAGAGATGTCGTCATCTGAGACAGCAGAGAGTAACCTTTGCAAGTCAAGTGACGATGTTTATTTACAAAGAAAAATAAATAAATGAAATTGACTTAATTCATTATTTACTCTAATCGTTATAGTGAATATTATTGTTACTTGTTTAGCATTTTGTCAGTGATGTATTCGCTTATTTTGCATAGCATTTTTTGGCACGGTAACTTGGTTCGTAATTTACTGCCTATTGAAACCGCTTGCTAATGCTAAAGGCGTGTAATCTAACCGCGAAAGACTTAGCAGACGTTTTTCTCATCATCACAGAGTCAATCAGAGGACTTAACACAGGTAGTAAGAGGGAGAGGAAGAGGGAGAGGAAGGGGGCGGAGAGGTAGGGGTGTGGGAGCTGCAGGCAGGGCGAGGAGAGGCAGATGAGCAAACGTTACCCGGGGAGGACCGCACAAGAGAGGATGTAGAAAGAGTGGAAGCCCTCCAGCGAAACAGGACAGCTGTTACTAAGGTTTGCAATGGAATTATATTCAGACCGGTTTACATAAAATGGCAGCGTTATTAACATCTCATCTCTGTGCTCATATAGCAATGTCACGGTTACGTTAGTCTGTAGATGTCTATATATATATGTATTAGTTCATACATACATACACATATGTATACAGTTCACTTATATAGCGGAAATTAGACAAACTCACTGGTCCAGCAGAAAGCTGGCAACTTCGGCGTCGCTTAGCAAACCCTTGTCCTGCTTCAGTGCCCTCCATTTGGGAAAAGCCATGCCGATGTTTATTCGGGTTTTCTGCCGTTTTTTGTCTTGACTTCGCCTTGCTGCATCGTATTTTCTCTTTTTTGAACGAACAGATTGACGCTCTATCGGCTCTTGTGCAGAGTATGTGTGGTCCGCCATTAGCGCAAATTTTGCTTCTTACTGCAACAAAGAACCGTTTATATTTCTAATAAAAAACACGACAAGTAAATGCTGTTATTGTTCTTCCTCTTCTTCTGCTAATCCTTCTATGTAGTCGCTTTGCAAGCTGCCTCAAAACACAGCCGAAGAAGAAGAACTAGTCCCGTGCATCCTTCGTTTTACGAAACGCGCTTAGTTTGTCCGTGTAGTGATACTATAGAAACATGGCTGTGCACATTGATAAATTACATGTAAGGGTGTGCCCGCGGTGTATATACATAAAATGGCTCATTGTAAGGTAATATAAACATTTCGGTTCATTTTGTAAGGTATTTCTTCACCACTCACAACATAGTTTTGTATTAAATATTACATTTTGGTGAATAAATCCTTCAAAATCCTACACACTGTACCTTTAAGAATCGTCTGAAAACACATCTCTTCCGTCAACACCTTACCGATTAGTCCTGACTTCTATCTCTTTTCTACAAAAAAAAAAAAAAAAAAAACTCTAACCTAACTTAGCACTGTATACTGTGGTAGGCTTTATGAAGCCAGTTTTATTGATTGCACTTTTGCTTTTTGTTGTACTTGCGTTGTCCGAATTGCTTCAATTGTTTACCCCATCTGTAAGTTGCTTTGGATAAAAGCGTCTGCCAAATGACTAAATGTAGTTTTTTTTTTTTTCACTTTGTAATCTTAATAAGTAAGCGTATGATACCATTACCCTATAACTTAAAAAAGTAAACTATTGTTGAAAACAACTAGTTGTCACGAAATGGTCGCTGAAGAACCAAAATGCAGGCAGCGGGGATGAAGGTGTAAACAAAAGGCTTTATTTTACAAAAAAACACAAAACAAAAACCCACGAGGGGTAAAGCAATAGACACAGGGGATAATAAAACAGGTAAACAGAGATGAAGACTAACTACACACTAGACTAACCAACACTAGGCATGAACTTAACTTAACACTTACTGGACTTGACACGGAAACAGCAAACAAGCACTGATGCACGACTGAGACTGAAAATGAAAACACACGGGTGGCACACTGAATACAAACGCACAAGATATACAATGACCGAACACAGGACAATGAAACATGAGGACTATTAATCATCAGTAACAAGACGAAAGGGCGCGGGAATCAGACGAGACTCAGAGAGAGTATGGTGACCCACGAGGCCCAAAAACCTCTCTCTCTACAGGAAACAAGGGATCCCGTCCTGGTTCTGCCACGAGACCAAGAAATATATGACAAAATGAGGCAGACAACCATGAAAGTATCCCCACCTTAAGGAGCGACATCCTGGCCCTCCTCAAGTGGACGAACAGGGCAAGACTAAACAAAACATGGCAAACAAAATCAAGGGCAAACAGGCAAGGACCATAAATGGGTTGGGGTGTGACAATAAAAAATAACAAACATGGGAGGGGGGGTGGAGACATTGATTAAAATCACAATTTCTAGCCCCGCCCACTGGTTCGCGCGTGACTACTGAAGTTACACAAGTGGCGCGGAACCAGATAGAGAGCAAGCAATAAACAAACATGCCATTAAAGATAGCTAAATATTGTGCCATCCCTGGTTGTGGAAGAATACAGTCGCTGCATGACCTTCGTAGGATTCCGATATTAGGAAAGACGTTCCAGCATATGTGGAAAAAACATGGAGCGTTTGTACATTTAATTTCTCAGAGGATTCCATCGTGAACAAGGCTCAGATCTATGTGATTTGTGGAGAGACTAAAATTAAAAAGCAGTGCTGTGCCTTCAATATTGGATCCAATAGGAATTCAGTATTTTGCCGTTGTCTGATGCATTCCAGCTGCGCGCGTATCTCAAACGGCACGTGACAATCGAATCCAGTACTCTTTTGCATCTTCTTGGGAATATTTAAATATGCAAGTCTTAAAAACATACAAATTATAAATTTCCATGACGATACAGCACTGGCCCGATCAGGCAAGTGACACTTCTCCCAACTGGCCCAAAGATCTCCCCTGCTGGCCCCAGCCATCAGGCAGACCTTTATGTCGAGCCCTAAGTAAGGAGATGTTGAGTTTGAGGGAGGTCAGACTTGATAAACAAACTACTGCACACAGCAAATTTGGCAGTGTTTAATGAACACTGCTGGTTGTCTATACGTGTCCACACTATAGGGTGTTAAAAGTAACACTGAACGGTGTTGAAGATAATGAAGTGATTCATTAAGTGATGATTGGTCATTAATGATGAACACCTGCTGTTAACAAACTCGATCACTGAAGAAAACATCAACAAGAATAGTTGATTTTGAGGTTACCATTATGGTGAACAGTGTTTCCTTTAGATAAGGTCTTAGCCTTAGTCTGCAAAATTGCATTGTTGCTTAGAAAAACATTTGTGTCCTATACTTGCAGAAATGAAATAAATATTTAATTTACTAGCTGTAGTCAGGGGCGGAGCCAGCCGATTTTGCCGGGGCTTCAGCCCCGGATGTTTTGAGTGTAGCCCCGATTCCCGAACGAGAAAAAAAAAAAAAAAATCCCTTTTTTTTTTTTTTTTTTGAGCCTATGTAAACCCGCGAAATCATAAGTTGTCCTATTTGCGCTTTGGCTTTGCACGTACTGCATAGTGCATACAGCCTGTAAAAATAGACCTTAAAAATAATCTAGCCTAGAGTATAGGCTACATTTCTTTGCTGTCGTTTCTTCCTGTTGAATATGCAGCAGGTAGGGGAGGAGCTAGCAGCAAAGTCAAGTGTCTGAGAGAGTGTTGTTAATAACGACAGACAGCGGGCAGGAAAAATGAAGCAAACGAGACTTTGGGGATTTTTTGGAAAGAAGTCAGTGGGTAAGAATTCATTTTTTTTAATCCTTTAAATCTAAAGATCATCATCTGGATGTCTTCTTTCACTGTATGTCTATTTGTTTAACTAGCTATTAGGGTACTAGCTTGTATGTTACTAGCATCTGATAGAAGTTAGTAGGGGTGTGCCAAAAAATCGATTCACAGAAGAATCTAGATTCTCATTTGCAACGATTCAGAATCGATCTGAAATGTCCAATAATCGATTTAATAAATTAATTAGGGCTGGGCAAATTAACGCGTTAACGCGGGCGATTCATTTTTTCAGCTTAACGCATTAAAAAATATTTAACGCAAATAACGCAGCGTCCGTTTTTATATCCATTTTGCTTAGCGTTACATGATCCTCACGCTTATTCATGTAAATACTTCCAAGCGTGACAAGACACAAGAGAACGCGCTGTATGCCAATGTCCTGTGTGTGTGTGTGCGTCTTATGTCAGCTAATCAAGGGACACACACACACACACACACACACTCCACGCACAGACAGACTCGCGTCAGTTTCCTGCTCACAGTTGCTCACCTGCTCGAGTTCTCTTTTGCTCTTGAACAAACAATAACATAGAGGATTTTGAGTATTCTCATATCAGGAGTCATAATTAGTTAAATAACGTCTTAAATGAACTTAAAGAGTTGTGAGGAAATGAGATGTGCGGACATCGCGTGAGATGCGCGGCTGTTCTTAAAGTGACAGGAGCACTGATGATGCCTGTCATTAATGTTCATCACAGAACAAGGGGAGAAAATTGAAGCTTTAATGATGATTCATCTATATTTAATTACTAATAATACTAATCATTACTACTAATGAGTAGCAATTGAGAACCAGACTGTTTTTGATAAAAGGCACTTTCCTGAGAATTGAACTTAATAAATGTGAAAAAGACACTTTAATGTCTTCGTTGTCATTCTGTATAGCAAAGCAGATGAGAGTAGATCATGATCAGAAACCCGATTAGAAATCATTATGGATAAAATCGAATCGTTTTGAATCGAAAATCTTTTTGAATCGAAAATCGATTATGAATCGAATCGTGGCCTCAAGAATCGGAATCGAATTGAATCGTGAGATGGTAAAAGATTCCCACCCCTAGAAGTTAGTGATACTAGCAAGTGATAGAAGATTGCTCAATCCATGCTCAATCAAATATAAAATAATGTGATCATCATCAATTATTAAACAGTGTGTAAATCAAAAGTAAAAAATAAAATAAAACGCTTAATATTACCAGATGAAATGAAGGGTAAGTTAACCCACAAATAGCCTAGAAAACTACTGTCTGTGAAGGTTTGGACTTTGGACTCGATCTACTCCATCTGTGTTTTTATTATTATTCTGAATCCGTTCTGAATCTGATCAAGGTGTAGTCTTCAACTTTTTTTTGTTTAAAATGTTGCCTTTCTTTATGAAACTTACCAACAATCAAGTGTTGATAAAAAATGCAACATTAAGCTAATGACATGTTTTTAAAATTAAGGTACAGTTAAAGTTTTTTTTTTTTTTTATAAAAAAAAATATACATTTAAACACAATAGTATACTGTGCAAGTGCAAACATAATACAACAATAGTGAACTATAAGTAAAGGCAAAACTTGCAAGTATACTTGCAGTATACACTACTAAACTAATAGTTTACTGAGAGTACACTTCAGTGTGTACTTTCATAAACAAAAAATACTACTTGTATTAAAATAGTAAACTACTACTTAAGAGTTAACTTGTAGTACAGATGCATTAAAAATGAGACACCTACCTAGCCTAGTTTACTACTCTTACACTTATAACTTAAACATATACTTTTATAAAAGTGGGCCAATTTAGTCCCAAGCTGTATTGAAATAGTACACATTGATATTGGTATACTTAAATATACTTCAACATTACTTAAGTATACTTCTTCATAAAATTAACTTGAAGTATACTTCTTTTTCATAAGGGTAGCTTACGAAAAAGTTTTATCCCTAGTTTTATCCCACTTTACTGAATACTTTCCTTGTTTATCAGATGTTGTTTTCTCTAAGGATATAACCAATAAGCGTTAACATAAAATGTATGTGTGACTTATGTGTTATTAGTTTGTAGTAAATATACACTTATACACATGGTTTTGTAGAGGGTAGCAAAGATGAGCTGCAGACTGAGGAGGAGCCAGCAGCAGCAGCAGCTGCAGCAGCAGCTGCCAGGATCAGACATGGAAACTGGTTAGTGGTAACAATAAATCAATTTTACTTTGGAGAAAGTTAAAAGTGAAACATTGATATACAGTTCGATGCCATGGTGTGTCAATGAACTTTGACTGAAGTCATTCATGTATTGCTTTAACTTAGTTGTTGTTTGAAGCTGAAGTTGTTTGAAACTGATTGGCAATTAGTTATGTGTTGTATCTGTTCTTTTGCATCACAGATGATTCAGGGAGGAGAGAGGCTGAGTTAGTTGAGGTCGCTAGTACTGTAGTGGAAGATTTAGGGACTGTAGAAAAGGCCCAGCCAGAGCAAAACTAAAAGAATACCCTCTCACAACCTTTGGACTACAGAGAAGGTCCTTCCAGCAAAAATGGTTTGAGACATTTGACTGGTTAGAGTACTCTGCTAGCCGAAATGCAGCCTTCTGCTTTGCATGCAGGCTCTTTGGGAAACAAGTGTCTAGAGTTAACAAAGATGTGATAACCAGCTCTGTTGGATTTTCTAACTGGAAACGAGCCTTGGACAGCTTTAGAGAGCACGATAGTAGCTCAGGACACAAAGCTTCAATGCTTGCATGGAAGACTTACAAAGCCAGTTTATCACATGGCAGTGTAGTTGAGCGAATGCATGTGGCCAATGTTGACCAGATAATTGAAAGAAGAGAATACCTTCGTCGTATCACTGCTGTCGTTAGCTTTTTGGGAAAGCAAGGCCTCACATTCCGTGGCCATGATGAGAAAGAGTCCTCTGACAATCAGGGAAATTTCTTAGAAATGATGAAATTTCTAGAGGAATTCGACCCCTTTCTCCAAAGCTACACACCTCCCGCCCATTCCACATATCTCTTCAGGCTCACAGAATGAGATGATTCAATGTTGTGCAGAGGAAGTTACTGCATCCATCATTAAAGAGATGAAACATTCAAAAATGTATGCAGTGATGGCTGATGAGGCTCGAGATGGTCATGTGGAACAGCTTGCTGTGTGTGTTCGTTATGTGGGATATGAGAACACTGTCAAAGAAAGTTTTCTGGAACTTACAAGTCTGAAGTCTTTCGATGCACATTCCATTACAGAGGCCATTGAAGAAGTTCTCAAATCAAAAGGCCTGGAAGACCTGCAATGTGTTTGCTCAGGCTTACGATGGGGCCTCCGTCATGAGCGGTGCTGTTCGGGGTGTTCAGGCTCAATTCCGTGTGAAGCATCCAGAAGCAGTGTATGTGCACTGCTATGCCCATGAACTGAATTTGGTGCTTTGTCACACTTGCAGGGCTGTGCCAGAAGCCATTGATTTCTTCGACACACTGGAGAGTGTGTACTGTTTCTTCAGTGTGTCTTTAGTTAATCATCAGTCTTTCTCTGACATGCAAAAAGCCTTGGCTTAGAGAAGAGTGAGCTTGTTCAGCTCTCGAAGACACGGTGGGCATGCCAGCTCAAATCAGTCACTGCCGTGATTGCAAATCTGCCAGCATTGTTGAAGTCCCTCACAGAATTGACCAGTACCACCACAGCAATTGGACTGCTTTCCAAACTTTCAAGACTTTCAAATGTCTATATGCTTGTGATGTTCAAAGCTTTGCTGTCCACTACAGAGGGACTTCACAAGTACCTTCAAAAAGAGGATGTAGACTTAGCACAAGCTACATGGTATAAAGATGCGGTCCTTGAAACACTTAGGTCCATGCGGACAGAGGAAATGGCAGAGAAATTCTATAATCAGGCCAAAGAAATTCTTGAGGCCAACCATCTGTCAGAGACCCCAGCTCCAGGAGGTTCTCAAAAACGCAAGCAGAAGCGATTAGATGACTATGTGGTAGAGTCCACCACTGGCACAAGGGCTTATGTGAGCACTTTGGATAAGATAAGAAATCACATATTTTACCCATGCCTTGACAGAATGGTGAGTGAGCTGGAGGGGAGATTTTGTGGTGTTGGTGCAGAGCTAATGAAAGGCATCAAAGCTTGCCATCCAGCAGCAAATGACTTCCTGTGTGAAGAATCATTAGAGCTGATTGCCAAACATTATAACATGAAGGTCAGTAAAGAAGGTTGCAGTGGCTAGACAGTTCCTGATCAAAAGAAGAGATGAAGGTGTCATTTCAGATATGGCAAGTGTATACAAGCTCCTTGACCCTGACATGTTCCCAAGCCTGAGATCAGTCTTTCAAGCAGCACTAACGATTCCTGTCAGCAGCTGCAGTTGCGAAAGATCATTCAGTGCTCTGCGTCGCCTACACACATGGTTGAGAAGAACCATGGGTCAGCAGAGGCTCAATTACCTGGCAGTGATGTCTATTGAGAGGGGACTTGTGTGTGTCACAGACCATAACAGTGTCATGAACCGATTTGCAATGCTCAAACCAAGAAAATACCCTTTAATGATACCCAGCAAAGCAAGTGAAAAAGCAAGTGATGAGAGAAAGACTACAGCAGGTGATGAGAAAGACTAGCAAGTGGATGAGAGACTACAGCGAAAGACTACAGCAGGTGATGAGAGACTACAGCAGGTGATGAGAAAGACTAGCAGACTACAGCAGTGATGAGAAGACGATACAGCAGGTGATGAGAGACTAGCTAGCGAGAGACTACAGCAGGTGATGAGAAAGACTAGCAAGTGATGAAAGACTACAGCAGGTGATGAGAAAGACTAGCAAGTGATAGACTACAGGTGATGAAAGACTACAGCAGGTGATGAGAAAGACTACAGCAGGTGATGAGAGAGAATATAACTAATATAGAAGGACATACCAGATAGACAGCAAGAGGTGAATAGTGTATGTTGTATGTTGACTCTGTGTATATGTATTGAGCATAATGTTAAAGATGTATAATGTTATCATGCTCAGTTGAGCAATGGTTATGCTCTTCATATCCAAAAAAAAGGTTGTGCTCAGTTGAGCACTGAGAGGATGTTAGCCTGCCTTGAAGATAATGTTAAAGATGTATTTTGACTGAAAGTAAAGTGTTACTGACTGTAATAAAAAAAAAAAACCTCTTCGAGTGATCCCTGTATTTGCATTAAATGTTCTGGGCTAAGCCCCGGATGTCCTTCAATGCTGGAAACGCCCCTGGCTGTAGTTTAGGACATTACATAAAAAGTTGGCAGTAAATATGGCTGTAACGCAGTTCAAAGTAAGGAAGGAAGTGGACGAGGTTGGCTGTACTGCTACTGGCTTTATTAGAATCCAAATAGGTACAAAACTTAACAGATACGGTGTTCACTTAGCACCCCGTAAAGAGGAAGGAAATCAAAACAGTCCTTCGATTGTTGCTTCTCCCAAGATTCCTTCTTCCGGGATCGATTCTTTTGTTCAGCATATAAATGCCAGTAAGCAGTCCGTCTATCTCTCGATTCCACTCCGGTGTTGCAGTCCTTAAATGCGGTCTCTCCACGCCCTAAATGTCCTCGCCACAATGGCTGGGGCCTCAATGTGCTATTATAGGCGGTACAGTTTAATGCCGTACAGTTAGTTAAAAGAAGAACCAACTTTGTTTGGACTTGGCTGTGAAACCAGAAAATATTGTTTTTTAAGTTAAAATATGCTCTTTATATTAGTTGGACAATATAGTTAGTTTCTTGAAATACTGTAATTGCTCATTCTTGAAAAGATGTAATTAAAAATTGTTATCATTGTTTAATGAATGCAGATGTGCAAGAAGAAAATGCTCTCCACTTTCATTAGTTCCATACAGTGCATGCAACCATGTTAATAAAGTTTATTTAAAGAATTTTGAAGATACTTTCAGTCACCATGAAACGGTAGTTGCGATTTAATTCTGTTGCATAATGTGACGTGTATCCAAGTGAAACGGCTTCTGAAAAGAAAGAAAATGTCATTTTCGAAAAGTCGCACGAAAAGTTGGGCCTGTAGGCATGGGCGGACTGGGATGCAAATTTGGCCCTGGATTTTTCGGCCCACATTCGCGTTTATAATAATTCCGCACTGGTCGCAGCCGTCTGGTCTTTTTTTACTTTGACAGAATGACAAGTGGAAATGATTTAAACATAATAATGGTGTGGACGGATAAATAATTTATAATAATCACTGCAACACTGTGTACAACACTTCAAAGTTTTTTTGAATACATGATGTATACCTTCATCATGTATTCAATATACACTATTGCAAGCATAGAAATAAGAAAGAGAGATGACTTAATGAAGTACAAGAGTCAACCTTGCAAGCAAGCCTGCGCTGGCACTTTACGGAACACTTAGTGCTAGTCTAAGGGCCCCTTGCAGAATTTGCTCACTGGCCAAACGTTGCCCCCTTAGTACTGACCCTGCACGGGCAGCTTCACTTAGTCCCCACTGTTGATTTGTTGATTTGTTGAAATGTTGACCACTTTTACACTCACTATTAATGTAGAATTTTTTTTTTTAATTTCATCAAACAACCATTATTGCAATTTAAAAAGTCATATTTATTGTTTAATTATTTAATATTTATCATTCATAATAAGTAGATTAACTGTTTTCGGTTTTATAAACTAATATTACTAAATTTTTATAAGTAATTCATATTGAGAAATATTAGGTAGACTTTATCTAATTTATTTTAGTGTGTCATGACTCATAGCTGATAAATTTTGATACTCTCTACTTAAAAATATAGAATAATATCTACCCAATCTAATTGAGTGCAAATTGTTGCCTCAGTTTTAGATTCAGTAAGTTTGCATATAGTTTACATTGCTAACTAATATATTTAAGTAAAATTTAACTGATTTGCATGGGTAGTATTTACTAACGCTCAAGAATCATTTTTTTTCAGTGCTTGGATGCTTCTAGTGTATCTTGTACTGTACTAGTTCTTATACTTGCAAGATTAGCTACTATTTTATGCATCATTTTCTTTTCACTGTTTCAGATTTATTTCAGACTGCAAATCCATCAGCAATGGAAGGACTGATTCATGTGCTGCTGTTCTCAGGTCAGTGTGCAACTTTAAACTGGTTTTTGTGTAGAGTCTGATGTTCAGATTTTTCAGTGCTCTTCTTATTCACAGATTACTAAATAGAATATCATGAAATATATCAAACAGTAAATAAGAGACAAAACATTAGAGGTATTTCCCATGGTTTTATTTTCTGTCACATTTTGAATATTGGACAGTTTTGCATTGAGCCCTGGGTAATTTATGACATGGATTCTTAATGTGTTGTATAAAAACGATTACACATCTTATATACCGAGTAAGTTACATTTAAGAGTATGGCACTTTTCATAATGGTCATCCCTTACAAAAAATAACTATGGTTTAAAAAAAAAAACATGGTTTTACTCCGGTGAAAAAAACTTCTTAAAGGGTTTGTTTTAAAGCGGCTTTACAGAAACACACTGTTTGTCGTAAATCTCTAAACATTTCAGCAAATGAGCATCTTCAATGTTGAAAACAAGTCCCCTGATGAATGTTTTTTAATCACGTCTTTTTTCTGTCTTCTGAACGTCTGAAATTGATGTCCAGCAATAAATTAATTGAGTGAGACTGTTGAAATAAATTGACTTCAATGATCTGAAGGCAAATTGAATCAATGTTAAAAATTGTTGATAATTGCAGTTGATATGTAACAGGAAGTAGACCAGGGTACACCAGGGCTCACCAACTAGCGGACTCTGGTCCGAATGCGTCTGTCCGGACCACAAAGCATTTTGACTTGATAAATAAATGACATTATTTTCTAATGCAATAAAATGTATACCTGGCACATCAAGGTCCGCTCAGTAGCAGTTTGGGTCCTACGGCGCCACGGAGAGTTAACATTGGTGCACTGTTTCTACGTTCAGACATCAACGTCGTGGAGTGAAGAGAGCTGTGACAGACTCGCTGCACAGCGCGCAGACAGATCAAAGCCCAGTAGCGATCTACAAGGGTCCATCTCACTCACTTACCGACCCACAACGAGCATATGAATGTTCACTAAGAATACAGTGGATCTTAGGAAACATAACAAGCCCTTTACTGATGGGAAAATAGCAAAAGAGTGCATGGAGGCTGCGTGTGAAACACGTTAAGAAGGAAAATAAAGACATGTACTAATATAAAATATTAAACAAACCCGTTTCAGTTGCAACAGCCACAAGAAGAGCTGAAATGTTATGAGGATGTTCAGTCACAACTTGATGCTGCTATTTGTTCATCTCAGTTCAGCAGAAAACAAAACTTTAGTTTTCTTTTAAAGTTGTTAATGTTGAAATGAATGTATGTTCAGTTCAGGTTTAGAGATTTAAGGCATTTTGCACATTTTCCTTCATTATATTGTTGTCAAACATTGTTATGTCGTCATAGATATGAAAAGACATGTTTATTTATTTGGTCTGCCCAAAACCATCAATTCATGTGTTTAGGTATTTAATAGTCCGGATCTCGGCTGGTAGGAGGGTTCGTTTACTGGAAGTCAAGCGATTTTAGTTGAAGACTCCTGCTGTACACTGACAGATTAGAGTCAAACATGTGAGTTTATTGCACAGACTTTGAATGAGACAATGGCAGGTGAGTTAAGTTTAATAAACAGTCTGGTGTGGATGAACTGATGATACTAACGGAAAAGGAGATGAGGGAGATCACGGATGTCAGTACTGGATATCAGGAAGGTCATCCAACATCAAATGTGACGGTAGTGGCTGCGTCCTCTTATAGTTCTCTGTGATGAGGGTGAATGGCTTCCAGGTGTGCGAGATTAGTATTCTGGGGACTGAGACCGGGGATTGGTGGATGAGCATGGTGTTTCTGTAACAGAACCCATTTGCATGCTGGGTAACATTAGAGTACAAAACTCATTCATAGCTCCCAGCATGCATTGCAGTTGATCTGTTTATCTGAATTAGTTTAATGATTGTAACCATTGTTGAGGTTTGTATGATGACTGTTGATGCCAAAGTTTGTCATGAAAAAAATTCTGTCCACTTTCTATCTTAACATTTGTAAACCAGAACATTTAAATCAGTCAAGAAAGATAATCTTCAACATTTTGTATTCATATTGTTCTCTACAACATTTTAAAAAGAACTCACTCTACCTCAACATTGAAACGTATTTTTCTTTATCAATGCGTAAGTGTGCTTACAGAAACACTTCTGTAAGCATTTAAAGAGGAACATTAATTATCTTAATAAGAGTCAAGAGCCCAACTAAAGCAAACACTGATCACAAAAACGGTGGTTTGATGAATGTCAATATTTTTTCAACATTAATTGCTGGTGCAAAAGTGATATTGATTGAATCCACCTAACATTGACAAATCAACACATTTTAACATTGATTCAATCATAGACGCCACATTGGCCAGTTTGCTCCGCTGCAGCGATACCTCAACGGTGCCGCCATATTAGTGAGGGCAACAGTGCTTTAAAAAAAGCCAACTGAACCCGAAGGGAGAGCTGCGCGTTTTCCGCATTAAAAGCACATTTACGTCTGCATTTCTAAACATATTTCAATGGTTTACGATGTACGTAGAGTCGATCGTTATAGCCTACTTTAAAGTTAGTGGTTGTCATAATGAAATGTGAAATCCATTATTTGTGCCTGTTATTCGAGAGAAATTATGTTTTATTAACAAAGTTCGGGAGAAGCACGTGCAAATAATTACGCAGCTGCCCAGCATTAGCAATCACGCCACCCGTCCTACCAATCAGAGCGAGCTCTATAAATAGCGAAATCGCCTTACCTCCTTCACTCTACATTTTCGCAGCATCCAGCAGCATGTCTGAGAAATAGCTTTACGCTGACGCTGACTAACGCTGACAATGACGCTAACAATGACTCCCCATCCGCTCAGGATTCTTCAGAAAACTCAGCCGCCAACCAAAGTACCAGCACCGGCCAAGATGCCGCAGCCAAGACCACAATACACACACCACGAGGACGCTGGCTCTCCCGCACTGCCTATCACACCCTGAGACAACGAGGTAGCCAAACGTCCTCTACTCCACCATACAGGGATTCTGCAACTTCCTCTGCTTCATCCTACGCCTCAGCTCACCGCTCGATTCCTGACTTCAAAAAGTGGACTGTTCCAAGCCTAAGGCTGGCTTTAGAAAACGCCACCGTCCACTTCTCACGGAAGTCGACCAAAGCCAAGGTGCAGCTTGTACACCTCCAGCCAGCTAGGAGTACCTCCAAAAACATTCACTTCACAGCCGAAAGCCGGCGAGAAGACCGGCTGGGTCTTCAGGGCCGTACTTCCACGACCCGAGATCCACCAGCTACGTTCCTCGCCAACGAGCACCCGTCCCGCACCACCAGCCAACTGCCGTCACTACACCAATAACCAGGTCTGCTTAAGTTTCAACAACAGCAGGTGCACCAGACAGCGATGCCGATTCATGCATGTTTGTGATTTTTGTGGCGGTGCTCACGCCCGCTATATATGCACTGTCCAAAAATCTACTAATAAAAAAAAAATGCTAGATACTACCCTTCGACTCCAGTGAACGTTTCTCAGTTATCTCTTGAATTGTCACAACACCCTCACACTAACTTCACAGAGTTTCTATTGTACGGTCTCACACACGCTAATCTCCAGTCCGCCCCAGTACCTCCCTATTCGGATCTAATATTCACCTAAACCACCCGCTGAAGACCCTCCACGACGTCTTTCTCAACCACATCATCCATTCCGTCTCTCCAGGACCCTACAATCGTACCTCACAGCTTGGAAATGCTTCAAATCGTTCCATGCAAGATACATCCTAACATTCCCAAATTTTTCAATGCTTGCCATCACTTCATTCATCTCTCACCTAAACACTTTTTCCATAAGCCAGTTCCATTAAAGGATCCCTAAACAGATTAAATTATTTTCACAAACTCATATTCCGATCACTTTCACTCCAAATTGCCAGTTCACAGACCTCCATGCTCATCAAAGGCATCCAAAGAGCCCATCCCTCCCGCCCGGACCCCAGAAAACCCATAACACTCTAACTAAGTGCATTAACACTCTCCGCCGAGGCTACCACTTCATCCACACCTCCCGAACACTCGACGCAATGTTCAAATTAGCCTTCTATGGTTTCCCTCAGATGTTCAGAACTCACCACCACATCCAAATTTAATCCAGATATCCACCCCAGCATCTCAGATCTCTCCGTGATTGACCACGACATAATTTCTTACTTCATTAAACAAAGTAAGACAGACCAAACAAAGAGAGGCCATCTAATTTACTTTTTTAATTTACCATCAGCTTTCCAACCATACCAAACACTCCAAGCCTACCTCCAGCTCAGAAGCATATAAATCTCAATCCCGTCCGACTCACTTTTCGTAGACGACTCCAACCGCCCCATCACTCGTTTTTGGTTCCAAAAACATCTTAAATTAGTCTTGCTCCAATCAGGCATCCCAGCGGATAATTTTTCCAGCCACTCCTTCAGAATCGGAGCAGCTTAAGAGCCATTTGGTCCGACCATTCCCACATTAAAGAAGCACACCGAACCCTCATCAACCAAACTCGTTAATGCAGTCCGCTCCCAACCTCCCACCTGTATCAGCAGCCCACTGCCGCAGCAGTGTCACCCCAGCCGAGGCCTTCAACTGTATTTCCCACCACCGCAGCGGTGTCACTCCTGCAGGAGCATTTACCTATATTTCACACTGCCACAGTAGTGTCTCCCCAGCAGGGGCTTTTATCTGTATTTCACACCGTCGCAGCGGAACCGCCCCAGCAGGGGCCTTCAGTTGTATCATCCACTGACACAGCGGAACCGCCCCAGCAGGGGCCTTTAGTTGTATTACCCACTGCCGCAGCAGTGTCTCCCCAGCAGGGGCCTTCATCTGTATTTCACACCGTTGCAGCGGAACCGCCCCAGCAGGGGCCTTCAGTTGTATTACCCACTGCCACAGCAGTGCCGCCCCAGCAGGGGCCCTTATCTGCATTTCCCGGTACCGCTCCAGCAGGAGCCTTCTCTGTATTTCCCACTGCCGAAGCAGTGTCTTCCCAGCAGGGGCCTGTATCTGTATTTAGCTGCTCAAAGATGATGAATTTTCAAAACCTTATTAAAATGTCAGGAACACTTTAAACGATGCACAGACAACTTTCAGAGATATTTATTACATTTTAAAGCAGTTGTAAACTGAAGTTGTATATTTTGATAAATTAACTTTTAGTTCTTATTGGTAAATTGCAATGAGATGGTGTTTTCCCCGCACAAAATAAAGTGTTTTATATCCATTAGTGTTCCCTGCATAGGATACTGAGGAAAGTGTCTGAAGACTGTCCATTTCAATAACATTTCTCAAATTGGATAAACTCAGGTAGGGACTGGATCATTGAGAGCAAAGCCATAAAACCTCCTCCCACTCCCTTTTGTCCTGGTTTCTTGATCCATCTTCAAAAGACCATAGCAAAACCAGGCTCCAGTGGTCTGGTTGTAGGTTTTGCTATCTCACTGAGAGTCTTGATAACCCTTTGGTTACCCTGTGGGATATTTTATGACTCCTAAGCTTCAAAGCATAGGTGTGAAGTCTCTGTGTCTCACTTCTAACTTAACATCTGAGGCTAACCAGAGAAACTTCTCTGACGAATAGGAACTTATCTGATTAAACTGTCCTTCCTATAAATGTATCTAAAGGTCTAGGTTACATGTTGGCGCTCACGCCATTTTAAAGAGTCTATAACTGTTAGATATACAAGTTTAATTCAGGCAGTTCCGGGATACTCAAACCTGTCCCTTTTGATATCTAAATGTTTCTCTTTACAATTCCTCATTGTTTATACAAATTGTGTGACCATAGAACACATTACACTCATTATGTTATAATTTGGACTGGTATCTTGTAAAGTTACATACAGGTGAGAATTAGCTGTTGAGTGGACAAAGAATCTCTTCCCCCACTCAACTATGATTGACCGACCAAGGACACAATTTTCTCTCTTCGATATTCGCTCTTCGGTTGCCCTTCTCTTCCTGAATCAGTCAGTTTTAAACTTCATCAAGTTGCATCTTTGGACCTTTCCTCTAATTCTTCCCTATCTGGAGAAGGAACAATGGACTCCGCTGCCTCGCACACCTCGACGAGCCATGCGGCCGGTCACGAGGCAACAAGGCACGCAACTTTAAGCAAGACTGCATTGTGAAATCATCTGAACATTTCCATCACTCCAAGCGCATACGAGTACATCCAGCACAGAGCTTTGCAAGTATTCCGTTTCTATAGAATAGCTGCGTTAAGTTTGTGCCTCTTTGTTAAAGATGATTTTAATGATGTTCAGAAATTGTTGCCATGCCCTCTCTCTCTCTCTCTCTCTCTCTCTCTCTCTATCTCTCTCAGCGCTCCCTAGTGCATATGTGTTTCGTGTATTTGTTTGTGTCGTCATTATGTTTACCATGTAGAGTAGTGTTTTAATAAACAGACATATTTTCATTTGTGATGGGTTTTCTGTGCTCACGCTCACAAACTTGGTCACTTAAACTGTGTCGAATCAGGCTACCTTTGCTCTAAATCCTGTTTGAGGAAGTAACGTTACTTATGGCCATGAGATAACGTAAAGTTTATAATATCATTGATGCAATCGCTGGACGAATGCATACAAATATTGTTATACTTTATATTACAAATCAGACACCGTAAAATATGTATATATAATAACGATTATTATACGTATTTTCCTTTGAGCTAAACTAATTCCTTGACTGAAATTGATGTTTTAAATAACTCATTTCATGAATGTGATCTTTAAAGATCTGGTGGAGAAT
This sequence comes from Triplophysa siluroides, assembly GCA_006030095.1. NCBI lineage: Eukaryota > Metazoa > Chordata > Actinopteri > Cypriniformes > Nemacheilidae > Triplophysa > Triplophysa siluroides. Next base: position 123,397 of record VCII01000241.1, on the reverse strand, counting down.
CATATTTGGTGAGCTAAACTCATCCTTTTTTTAACATACAGCTAAAATCGCTACACTCAGTAGCAGTCGCAGGAGTCCACATCATCTGAAAGGCTTTTACATCTGCTGAGTCTGCACAGCAACGTTGTACAGAGATGAGAAAATTATGATTTTGTTGTGATATTTTATTCCTTTTAATGTTTTGTGAATTATTGATTTCTCTATACAACAGGCACATCCATGTATACACTTTTTAAAGTCTTTTAAGGTTGTATATACGCAAATTCAAAAGCAAAAACTTCTATACATTTACCTTGACAATATAAAGAACACAAACCTAAAACTTGAGATTTAGTTTTAAGAAAATTGCAGATTTAGCGACTATTTCTATATTGTTTGCTGACTTAACATTCTTGACTCTTATTGAAGGTAAAAGATGACACTGATACCCAGCTATTATCTATATCGATTTTAAATACAATACATGTAGGCCCAAGCATGTTTGTGTTGTTTTTTAATTTAAGAATAATAAAAAAATGGTATTTCAAAAGTTATATCTCATGAAGCTCAGTCTAAGTGTAGTGGTTTGGAGATCATCATCAGTCTGCACCTCCATCACAGGTCTCCTCTCTTTTCTGATTATGTGTGTGGTGTAGCACATGCAACCGTACAAGTCTTGTCAGGTTCATCCCTTAGACCTTTTGTACACTGAAATCCTTCATTACTATCATTTGCCCAAAACTCATTTCATGATCCTGTCCTAACTTGAGCTGCAGTGTTACAGGTTTGGCTCAGGGAATGGTGTCTTCAAACAGTCCCATCATAAATGTGACTGAAGATTGTTGACTCACAAAGATTCAGGTCTTTTTGCTTCAGTGCTGGTGATATTCTAGGTGTCACACACCTTCAAAGAGATTTCATCAGTCAGCTGCCTTATTGATTCAATTGCTTTTTGCTTAATACTATTGCTACGGTGGCGGTATCATAAACTTTTAAACAAGGTAGAACAAAAACTGAAAGTAGTGTTTCAATGTCACAGCTGCACATACGCTTTAACCGACTACGCCACCTTAAGCCTAAGCCCTCTTTATTGAAGGACACTCAGGTTCGAAACCCACATTAAGGCGAAAATGTGGATAGAGACATATAAATAATTTTATTATCACATTTAATAAACTAAAGGAAATAACATATCCAATTTTAAATTATAACCAGAAATTATCATAAATTATAACACATCAAACAAAGATACATTTAAGTAAAGAAACCAAAAAGAAAATAAAACAAATGCATACGTATGGCAATTTGCAATACTGGCCCTCTAGGCAGAAGGGTTTACATTTAAGCCCCGCGTTATGCAGATGTGCACTAAAACACACACACTTGTGACTAATGCAAACCCGACAAGTGGGAGAAACCTCAGCAAGAAAAACAGTGACAGAAGCACCGTAATATGAGAGCAAAAACGTTTCACTTCAACCCGGCCAGCCTTCTCTTACCAAAATACATAAGATAACACAAATGATATATTTATAACAACTCAATTCAAAAAGAAAATTAAACAAAACAAACCAATAATACGCATAACTTGTTATTAACATATTATTTCATCATCCAGACCAAACACACACACACACACACACGAGGTCCAATTTCCTACACACACTCAGTATACTAAAATCCGTTGGAACAGTACAGGAGCAGTTAATGTAGGTGATTTAAAGGTCACCTTACCCCGGAACGTCCACCGTAGCAGAAACTGTAGTAAAATAGGTACTAGAGAACAGCAGCTGTCGCGGGGTCAGCCCTTCAAGGCACTCACTAGGAGCAAACAGCAACCAGACCATTATTCCAGCTTACCCTCCAGTAACACACAATATCAGGTTACAAATAGCGCCTTACCTGCATCTGACCAGGCAGTGATGCGTGCTTTAAACAGGCTATATTCCGATTCGCTCCAGCACTCGAGCAAACCCACGACCATTCCGCGCTAACCATTCAATACCCGCGCATGACCGGAAGTGACCCAACACGCCATATATACCCAATGCTTTGGTCTTGATTGGTCTCTGAAAAAGGCTGCCAATTAATGCTAAACTACCATCAAAATGAGTAAACAAAGTGAATGAAGAGTATTTATGTACACTGTTAGATTGAACACTTTTCTGTCAACAGGTCTCTGTTTTTTCATCAAGAGTATCTCATGTGAGTATATTCTGATCGAGGAGCAGAAGACCTGGGATGAGGCACAAGTTTACTGCAGACAGAACTACAATGACCTGGCCACTGTTCAAAACAATGAAGACTGGACAAATGTACAAAGAGCAGCTGGATCTGCATTGACTTCACCAGTCTGGACTGGACTCTACAATGACATCAGTACCTGGAGGTGGTCTTATCAAGATGAGCCTTTGACATACTCGATCTGGAATTCTGGAGAGCCAAACAACAATGATGGAAAACAGGAATGTGCTTATATTGAAGGAAACATGTGGCGTGATATCCCGTGCTCCAATTTGTTTCCCTTTTTTTGCTACAATGGTAAGAGATTCTTCCATAATAATGTATATATGCTAAATGGATGATGCACTGCTGTTGTTTGTTCTTTTTATTAAACCAGGACCCACCTAGACAGGTATAATGTATCTCAAGACTTTCGAGCATTGGCAGCCAGCTTCACTAGCCATTTTGGTTGGATAAATATAGTTTTCTTTTCTTTTCTTAAAAGTCATGTGAAATAATAAACAATGCGCAATGCGACAGTACGAAACTACAACTCCCATATGCGCTCCCTGCACCCAGTGTTTGGTCAACAGTAAAGTCTGTTGGTCTACCGCCAGGATGTCGACTAAACAGGCGAAGTCTGCTGAGCTCGAGAAGATGAAAATACCAACTACGTTTCATTTGTCGGGCACATATGTCAACAAGGTTTATTTTTTCAGGTTTCATTTGAAAAAGGCAACCATTACATTTCAAGTAAGAGAAATAGTATTTGTCAATTTTATAAAAAGAAAACATCGTTGACGTATGCGGTTGACAAATGTGACCTCCGGAGGAGAAGCAGGACTGTAACTTTGAAAAAAAAACCCACTAATTGCTGCATTTTTTTAAATAATTAAAGTATAATTGTTAATACAAAGATATAACAAAGACTTGTTATAATCAGAAAAACATAGGCCAAAAATTGCTTTCTAGTAGCTCAGTGGTAAGAGATTGCGTTAACAACACAAGGTTGTGGGTTCGATCCCAGGGGGTTACACATACCTATGGGATAATGCAATGTAAGTCGCTTTGGATAAAAGCATCTGCCAAATGCATAAAAATGTAAATGTAAACGACAAATATATATAAAATTGCACAAAAAGCAAAAACAAAATATCAAATCAAAATATATCTTTTTTAATTAAAATTTAACGTTTAATTGAATGACAAATTTACATACACTCTTGAGAATAAAGGTGCCTAAAATGTTCTTTACAGCAATGCTATATGTAGTGTATTTCGGGAAACTATGAGTTTAATCACAGTAAAATACGTACAATTAATGGTGATTAATCATACGTATTTTTATACACTTTTCTGATGCAGCAGACTTAATATACGTGATAAATCCTGATATACCTGATAAAAAAAATTATATACGTGAAATCGTATATCAATTCTAAGGAATATCACTTTCCTGGCCGTGGAAACACAATATTCTTACTGTAGCACAGTACTGCTCCAGATATCCTAATGAAATCAAGCAGTTTAAGTGACGTTAATATTAGATAAATAAACACAGAAACAATTCGAGCGTGGATACAAATGAGGGTTTATTGACTACACTAAAGGGGAAACAACCCAACTAACTAACAAATAACAAACGTTGAGCAAACAAACATGAAACGTAAAAGCAATAAAGAATGAAAGAAATAGACAAAACAAAGAGTGGCAGTATAACATCAGCTATTCACATCTGCATAAACCATCAAGGACAATCTCCTTATTAAAAAGGGGCAAAGCTTAAACGCAGCTATTTAGAAATATCAGATACTTGCGTTGGCTTCTTGGGTGTGCTGGGAAAAGTTCTGATGCGCGTAAAAAAGGTTTCAGAGTCCTGAGCAAGCGAGTGAGTCTGTCGGATTCTTTCTTAGAGCCGGATTGGCTGACAAAGGTAGAACGAACTTAGCCGAAGCAAACTGCCGGAAGAAGCTGTCTCCAAGGAGGGAGACAGGTATCGGGAGGTGAACGACACGAGAGCGCGGACTCGCGATGAGCGAACACGGCACGAGCGAACACGAAAACTAGCATAGTTTCCTCCATGCACATATGTTTTAAGCCTGAGGGCGTCACGCCCTTCCAAAGCGGACGATCCAATGCAATGAGATGATTTTGGGCGCGATTTCCGGCTTACTACCTCATTTGAATTTTATGGCCGCCTAGACGTTTGGAGCTATAATACTTAGAATAAGATAAAATGGGTATGGTATAAAAATACATTACTGTGCTGTACACCATCTTTTAAGGAATGAAGAGAGAAACATTTAGATATAAAACATGAAAGGGTTATAAGTACATTGACCTGTAGTTTGAGAGATAGAAAAATAAATTATTTGGAAGAAGATGGGTATCTCAGTCTTTGGGGCCATCCTCCCCTCTGTGAGACACAACCGCCCCCACTCCTGAACCCCCATTGAAGTCCAGGAGAGGGGATTGGTGTCTGTCCTGGTCAATGATAAATGCTTTGAGCGAGAGCAGTTTGGATCAGACTCTTTGGCACAAGTTAGGATCCTGCTGAGAGGTTGTGGTGTTTAACGATCACACATGGTTACCTTTGCTCCTTGACCAGGTCCTACACATAGAAGAAGCATTTTTGGTTTCACAATGAACCATTTAGTCAAAGGTTCTTTAAGAAACTATTTCTTTCTTATATTTTTATAATCTGAAGAATTCTTTCTGGAACCATTTAGACAAAAAAGGTTCTTCTTTGGCATCGTAAAGCACCTTTATTTTTAAAACTGTAGGGACATAAGGAAATTGCTTGCTCTTTGCTTCCTTCCTCCATTGCTGTAAAGAACAAGTTGTAGTCATCTTGTTATTTTTTTTTTTACTTTTTTAACAATAAACCTCTTGATTAGGGCATTTTTCCATACTGCATTTGTAAACAGCAGACTATACAAGGGTATAAACAAAGCCAATGTGCACCAAATGTCTCATTGAAATGACATCCCAGATAACAAATAGGCAAATATAAATCATTGATTTAATATAATTTTTTTTGAATTTGTCAATGTTAATTCCATTGAATCAATATCACTTATGCACTTTAGTTGGGCTCTTGAGTTTTGTATTTTAAATATGGGGTAACATGCTTTTTCATGCTTTCTTATTTCTTTACACAGTTAAACATGCTGGCGATTAAAGCTTAAACATGGTCCACTTGTAAGAAACGAGTTAGACGTATGACGTAGTATCTCTGTGCTCGATACACTCCCCCAGCACTCCAACTTGTCCATCCCTGTTTCGTACAGCAATTCTTCTGTAGCCCTATGGGTACTCAAGATTCATATGAGATTTGCAGAAACTGTGTATGTTACCCCATCTTTAATGTCAAGGTTTTGGGCTCTTGTAATGGTGTGTCAAAGGGATAGTTCACACAAAAATACAAATTCTGTCATGAATTACTCAACTTAAAGTTGTTCCAAACTAGTAAAAACATCTTTATTCTGTAAGCACAAAGAACGTTTTTTGAGAATGTTAACAAATGGTGTTTTTGGGGCAATAAAATGATGTTCTAGGTGCCCTAGAACTTTTTGCTTTCCTATATTCTTTTAAATATCTTCTACAAAAAATAGATGCCGCTAAAAATCAGACAACGGTCTAAAATACATTTTCTTGTGGCAAAGAAAATGAAGATCCAGGGTGATCAGGTGGTGATGGTTATGATTTCTAAATGGTGACGTAATCATTGCAAAGTTACCTAAATAATTGCTTTAAGTGTGTTATGTCATTAAAGGGATACTCCACCAAAAAATATTTCATAAATTCATAAGTCATAAATTACTTAACATGAAGTCGCAAGATAACCCCAGGACCTCCATCTTCGGAGCACAAATTAGGAGCTTTCTAACTCCCCCTATACACAGCAACGCAACCGTTATTCAAAGTGCAGAAAGTTGGTAAAGACATCGTTGAAATAGTAACGACGCAGTTTACCGGACAGGTATTATCTTAAGACAGGACTAGGCCTTAGTTAAATTAGAATATTTTACTTGTTTTTTAAAAATATACGTTTTAAAAAACATTCCTGTGTGCATCTTGAGACAAAACAATCACACTGTTATTTTAAAGACAGTTCAGTGTGAGTCACTATAATCAAGACAGCTCTTACATTTAAGTAAGTCTGGGATTAGTAGTATGTTTGTCATCATTTACTCATCCTCAGGTTGTTTCAAACCTGTAACCATTTCTTTGTTTTGCTAAACACAAAGGAAGATATTAGTAAGAATGTCTGTAACCAAACACATCTCATCCCCCATTGACTCCCATAACATTTATTTTATTTACTATGGCAGTAAATGGGGAATGAGATGTGTTTGATTACTGACATTCTTTCAAATATCTTTCTCTGTGTTCATCAGATCATCAAATTTAGAGTGAGTAAATGATGACAACATTTTTCATTTTGAGTGAACTGTACCTTTCAGCCCTGTCCAGGAAATGGCCCTTGAGTCTCCGGAAGTGCATCCGGAAGACCACGTGATGCATGCGTGTGATGTTGACGCAGGTGTCGGCGTACACAATGCATGCATATTGGGCAGACGCAGGAGCTGCCGTTCTACGTCACCACCGCACACATATGTCACCTAGTCTTCTGGACATGGGTTGGAGATTGAAAGTTATTTTTGATTATTTACCAGAGGTGGGGGACTCGAGTCACATGACTTGACTCGGGTCTGACACGAGTCACAATTTTCAGGACTTGCGACTTGCTTGATTAAAGTAAGAAAATGACTTAACTTGAGTTTGACTTGAGAGCAAGTGGCTTGAGACTTGACTTAAAGCGGAAGACTCGACAATGACTTGAACTTTTCATAAAGTAAAGTAATAAAATTCCTTTTAAAACTAGTTATTGTGACTCGGCAGCACCAATTAGGGCCTGAGCCTTTAACGCTTCACAACTCAAACCGTGCCAAACATGTCACGTTTGGCTATAAGGATTTTAAACTGGACAGTGCCAATAAAGTGGACGTAGCCCGAATTTTAATGTTGGGGGGCATCTTAAAATGAAGGGGCTTCTCTATACAACATGTTGTCTATATTAAATGTACGCCTTTTCAAGTGTTTGTGTGGACTGTGTGTGGAAGCTGAATAGCAGCTCGCTTATACTGCATGACAGGCTGATGGACGCGCCGGTGCGATCCCTTGTACTTAAAAATCTCTTAAAAAACGTTTTGGTCACACTGACGAGAATATTTTAATCGTTCAAATCTGTTAAGTGTCTACATATTTTTGTGTACACTCACAATAACAACAAAATGTTTTGTGCTGTCAAATAATGAAACCAGTTCAAATAGAAAACAAATATTCTTAGATTATATATTACATATGAAACGTGTATATTGCGCGTCCATCGCAGAGATGACGATTAAGCATCATAACTTCATCACTGGGCATATTGGCTCTCCTGTGGTTGATATCCTTAGGACAACATCATGTTAACCCCGGGACAACATTTAAATCAACCAATCAGATTTCAGAAATAAGTTTACAGTTTATTTTAAATTTAATCTTCCAACCAGGATTAGGTGCTTCTAAACCTTTGTTTTTCACTTATTATTTCCCTCTGATTTTAGGGGTAAGTTATGGTTAGGGCTTGGTGTGGGTTTAGGTTTTATTTATAAAAATGTTGTCCTGAGGACATCAACCACTTGGCAAAATTAAATAAATACTTAGTTTATAAGGCTCATAGCCTGTATAAATGCTTAAATCTTACATTCTGTCAGATACAAGTATTTCCATTTCTGTGTTTATGTAAACATATGAAAATGTGTGAATGCTGGAACCAAACTTTAAGCACATACATAGACAAGTGATCATCACTTAAAATTGATTTTCCTTAATATATGTATATAAGTTCATATTTTCTGTGCATAAATAAACATGTATCGAAAAAATGTACCTCTGTTTATTTTAGTACCACTACTTGACTTATCAGGACTTAACTTGACTTGCTTAGGGTGAACCCTTGACTTGACTTGCTTGATTTGTCTAAACTGTGACTTGAGATTTGACTCGAGACTTGATGGTTAAGACTTGAGACATGCTTGGACTTGACCATATGTGACTTGTCCCCACCTCTGTTATTTACACACAAAAATCATTATTGTCGCTTTATATGAGATTTGATGTATCTATAGTTTATGTCATCTAGGACTATGATTGGATGTCAGTTGTAGCTCTTGTGTGTCTCGTTTCTTCTCGTTAATAGCAGGTGTTCATCATTAATGACTTAATCATCACTCAATGATGTTAGACATTGCTTAATATGTCCTGATTATGTGTAACCTAACATTATGTGTAAAATTCACAGAAGGCTCCAACTAAGTGTACTGTTCAAAGCAGTGGGCATTCATAGCAGTCATAGCAGTGGGCATTTACTTCCAAGTCTTCAATGCGACATATGCCCATTAAAATAGAGCGTTTGTAGAGCCGGCCATAAAACCCAGGTAGAAAATAGCCTATTACTTATTGATTTTTTTTTTTTATGTAAAAACCGCGCGAACTTCATAAGTTGACCTCATACAACAATATAAAACAACAAAAATGTGAGTGATGCTTTCGTGGCAAACCGCGAACCACAATTTTTTCTTTGCAGTTATCTATGGAATGTAACATTAGATACCTTTAACAAATTCAGGGCATTGTATTGACACATTTTACGTTAAAAGCAAGTTTAAACATCACATTTTTAAGATTAACCATAATGTTAACATGTATTAGCATGATCTTAACATGATATGCATGTTAATAACATGAGCTTAACGAGTAAAGTATGTTGCTAGCATTATGTTAACACGATAAGCATGTTGCTATCATGATGATAAAGCGATTCGTATGTTGCTAACATGATGATAACACGATTAAAATGTTGCTAGCATGATGTTCACACGATTAGCATGATTGCCAGCATGTTTAACATGTTGCTAGCATGATGTTAAAATTATTAGCATATTTCTAGCATGATGCTAATACGATAAGCATGTTCCTAACATGAAGCTAACACGATTAGCATTGTTAAGTCAAACTGGATCATAAGAAGATTTACCTAATGTGAGTTACATGAAATTATGGGGTGTGGCTTCATGGGATAACCCCCAGGTCTCTAGACACTGTCCCGCGGAGTTGGCAATTAAAAAAAAAAATGTAATGGCCGTCTATGGGCCATTAAAAGTATACGGAAATTTTGGGAGGCTCTTACGCCCCATTGTGAGTGATGTTCTTACAGAGCCTGATAGTCTCTTCAAATGGTGTAAAATCCAAAATTTTCTACGATGTCCTCGCTCGGAGCTACGATCCATCAAAGTTGGGCGATGTATTTTCAAAGCATCCCTAATAAACAAGCCCAGTTCATGACACCTTTAACGCTAGGAATTTTGCTCTGTACAGAAAACATTTCTTAACTGTAAGCGAGAGCAAATGCAAGATGACTGTGGCAAGGAATGAAACATGCTGGTAGAGAATTTTGGGCTAAATCAGGCTCTTTCTCAGCCAATGACAAGTTATCTCATCATTTAAGAAACAATGCTTCCCTGCCAAAGACAAGATTTTATGGCAATCTGTGGGATTTCCCACTTCCAGGTTAGGCCCCGCCCAGTCCGAGCACAGATACAGATACAGATAATTCATATGGTTAACAGATACAGATACAGATAATGCTGTACTCGCTCATCCCTAGTGCTAACCTACTAGCACTGAAATCATGATCCCACCCTCCATCGGGGCCGGCTCTAGGCATGGGTGGGCTTTTGCCACCACTGATCTGAGCACTTCAAATCAAAAGGCACTATTTTTTTTAAATAGGGAAATTTCTTGTCCGGGTACTTGGTATCCTGAAACCAGCTAATTCTATACTCCAGTCACAGAGAGTAGACATGTGTAAGGCTGGTGAGGTTGTCATTGCAGCCTTGGAGTCCCTAAAGACAATCGAATAAACAATTTGATAACAGTGTTGTGTTCACTAAAGTGGGCCATACTGATAATGATAATTCCACAATAACTCCTAGTCAGTCTCTGAAGAGATCCTTGCTTTCTGTTCTTGACAGGGCCATTGTTGAAACAGAAAATAGATTTCCACAAAAAAACATTGACTTGATGAAAGCTGTCTCTTGTCTTGTTCCAACATCTAGTGCATTTCTAGATACCAAATTGTTGAGCCCTCTCCATTGTCTTGCTGGCACTGCAGATGCAGATATTCTTGCAAAATGAAATTATTGTTGCCAAACCCATGCTTGCTAAAACATTTCCTGGTGAAGCAGATCTCTCAACTTCTTCAAATAAGCATTTCCAGAGTAACATAAATTGTATGTAACTGCCCTTGTCATTGGAGTGTCCTCAGCATCATGTGAGAGTTCCTTTTCAACTCGGTCGCGGGTTCTGTCCCCTTTTCGTCGCTGCATGTTACACCAAATAAAGAGTCAATTAGTGATATTGGCCCATGAGAACTCCATCACTAGTAGCATAGATATGGGTGAATTTGTTAGGTCATTTGCTAAAAAACCCAGGAGATCCATCCATCTATCTATCCATCCATCCATCCATCCATCCATCCATCCATCCATCCATCCATCCATCTAAGGTCCTGTAGATTCATCCTCTACAATATTCGAAAAATTAGACCCTTCCTATCAGAGCATGCTTGTCCTAGTCCAGGCCCTTGTTCTGTCCAGACTGGACTACTGCAATGCGCTAATGGCTGGACTCCCTGCTTGCACAACCAAACCTCTACAGATGATCCAGAATGCAGCGGCAAGAGTGGTCTTCAATGAACCGAAGAGAGCACACGTCACTCCTCTCTTCTTAAAGTTACATTGGCTCCCTATTGCGGCTCGCATCAATTTCAAATCCTCCTCCTGGCCTACAAGTCCACCCTGGTTTGGCCCCCTTATCTTCTTTCGCTAATGCAGACGTATGTACCCACCAGATCTGCGCTCTGCAAACGAACGATGTCTTGTGGTGCCATCCCAAAAAGGTAAAAAATCGATCTCACGAACCTTCTCTGGATCGGTACCACTTTTATGGAACGATCTGCCCGCAGCAACAAGATCTGCAGATTCTGTAGCCATCTTTAAGAATCGTCTGAAAACACATCTCGTCCGTCAACACCTTACCGATTAGTTCTGACTTCTATCTCTTTTCTACTAAAAAAAAAAAATATATAAAAATAACTTAACTTAGCACTGTATACTGTGGTAGGCTTTATGAAGCCAGTTTTATTGATTGCACTTTTGCTTTTTGTTGTACTTGCCTTGTCCGAATTGCTTCAAATGTTTACCCCATCTGTAAGTCGCTTTGGATAAAAGCGTCTGCCAAATGACTAAATGTAAATGTAAATGTAAATCTATCTATCTATCTATCTATCTATCTATCTATCAGATAGATACCCACCCACATTGCCCACCAATGTTTTCTCCCAGCCCACCCTTCTATAATAATAATAATAACTTTATTTTATAAAGCGCCTTTAAAAGTAGCATCTCAAAGTGCTTTACACAAGTAAAAATAGAGGGAAAAAAATTCAACATATACTAGAAATCAATAACAACAAGATATAAACAATCAGAAAAAAACTAAAAGAGAAACAAGCAATTTCAGTAAACAAATGATACAATGCAAATGTAAATAAAAACAAGTCACTCACATATCACACATAAAAGCTACCCTAAAAAGTAAGTTTTGAGAGAGGATTTAAAAATATCATGAGATACTGCATTTCTTATCTTAGAGGGAAGATAATTCCATAGCTTTGGGGCCAAAGAGGAAAAAGCCCTATCACCCATAGATTTTAAGCGAGTTGCCAGGACCATTAAAAGACCAGCTCCAGTAGAACAGAGGTTACTTGCTGGGGTGTAGGGTACTAAAAGATCTGACAAATATTGTGGACCCAAATCATTTAAGGCCTTGTAAATCAGCAGAAGGATTTTAAAATCATTCAGTAACTTGACAGGAAGCCAATGTTAGATTTACAAAATAGGTGTAATGTGAAAACTTGCGCTGGTCCTAGTCAGGATGCGAGCAGCAGAGTCTTGTACCAACTGTAATTTGCTTAGGCTAGCTTTTGATGCTCCAGCCAACAATGTATTGCAATAATCAATCCGAGAGAAAACAAATGTGTTCATTAACTTTTCAGCTACAGAAAATGACAGCATGGGACGTAATCTGGCAATATTTCTGAGATGAAAAAAAGATACTTTAACTGTATTCTGAACATGTAGACCAAATGTTAAGTTAGCATCAAATGTCACTGTCTTTAGTTTGAAACTGTAAAACAGAGCAATCCACATTTAAGGCTAAATGCTCAGCTTTATGTAACTGGTGAGGTGAACCAATGAGCATCACTTCAGTCTTGTCACTGTTCAAACAGAGAAAATTATCAGACATCCATGTTTTAATCTCAGAGATACATTGAGAAAGAAAAGAAACCGTTGTGTTAACACCAGCTTTTGAATGTAAGTATATCTCGGTGTCATCAGCATAAAAATAAAAGTTAAGTCCAAGTGATCTCAGGAGTTTACCAAAAGGAAAAATATACATGCTAAAAAGTATAGGGCCCAAAACTGAACCCTGGGGCACTCCAGATTTCCCCACCCCAACCTCAGATCTACAACCCCCCAATACAAAAAATTGCTTGAGTTCTGTAAGGTAAGACTTAAACCAGTCTAGAGCAAAGTCAGAAACACCAAAAAAAGTCTCTAAGCGGGAGAGTAAAATACAATGATCAATAGTGTCGAAAGCGGCAACAAGATCAAGAAGAATCCATGTCGATAGATCCCCAGAATCAGAAGCAATTAACAAGTCATTTGTGACCTTAACCAAAGCTGCTTCAGTGCTGTGCAATTTAAGGAAGACAGATTGAAGGGGCTCAAAGAGATCATTGACAGTCAGGTGAGACCGCAATTGAGAAGCAACAATTTGTTCTAAGATTTTTGCAAGAAAGGGAAGATTTGAGATGGGACGAAAAATGTTTAGGTTGTCAAAAACAATATTGTTTGTTTTAGGTACAGGGGTGACTGCAGCAATTTTAAGTACCTCTGGCACAACACCAGTACTCAGGGAGTCATTAATAATACCAAGCACAACAGGACATAAAGATTTAAAACACAACTGAAACCTACAGGCTGGTAGGTACAGGATCAACTATAGAAGTGGTCGGTTTCATTTTTACAACCACATTACAAAGAGACTGAGAATCTAGAGTGAAGAAATTTGTGAGATAGACACCAGAAAAATCAGGGATATTTAATGTTGAAGGAACGAACATATGAGTAGGGCCAATGTGATTGCGTATGTCCCCAACCTTAGTGCTGAAGAAGTCAAGAAACCTTTTATACAGGTGAACTGAAGCAGGAACAATGGAAGGACTATTTTTGTTAAGCAGTTTGTTTATTGAGTTAAACAGTGGTTAAGGATTACACTGATTGCTGACAATTATTTGTGAAAAATAGGCAGATATAGCTGACACAATTCCTGCCTTATATTTGAGCAAGCTGGCTTTCCAGGCCTGATGATACACAGTTAAACCTGTCAACCGCTATCTACGCTCCATTTTTTGACAATAAGCCTTAATAGCTTGCAAATCATCATTATACCAAGGTGCAGTGCGTGTAAAAGAAACGGATCATGATTTCAAAGAAGCTAAAGTGTCCAGGCCAGACGCAAGAATCGAATTCAGCATAGCAACTTCATCATCTAGTGCAGCGGTTCTCAACCCGACACATTCCGGACACTCTCCCGGGGGGCGCGAGTAGGCTACAGGATGGGAGGGAAAAAAACCTGAAAAAATTTTTTTTTTGCACATTGGTTTTATCACTAAACTACTGTCATAAAAAGTTATAGTTTTGTATATACATAACTCCTGATTAAAAAAAAAGAGTTTTGAACAAATTTGATTGGTTTGTGGATAGTGAGCGCAAATGCGGGTGATAAGCGGTTTTATTAAGCGAGTCATTGAGACGTTCATTCAAACGATTCGTTCAAACGGCCGATTCATCAAGAATGAGACAGATGTTTGTGCATGGGTCATTGAATCTTTGACTCAACCGATTCGTTCAAAACACTGAATCATTCAAAACACGATTGAGTGTCGCTGTGAGATGCGCTATGCTGTGATCTTTGTTTGGATTCATCGGATCTATTTTCGCTGCTAAAATAGACCAAAACAGTCATTATTTTGTCTAAAATGTAAGTGACTTAATATTATTAACTTGTTTGTTGAACTGTCATATGAAATCAGTGTCACATTTTCAATCGTGAGGTGATGGTAAATTAAGTGATGGTCAATTGTCAGCTCTCTTGGTCGTCAGGTCTTGTGATGCATGTTGCTGAACTGTATTCAAAAGTTATAAATATAAAAACACCACATTTTGAAATTTAACTGCAGTATGTCAATTTAGTTTATTTGTGTGTGCTGCGCTCATAGACTTTAGAAAATGGCGCTCATTTGTTTGATTTCTCCTCGAGAAGCTGCGCAAGCCTCAAAAGTTTAAGTCCTTGCACCCTTGCACAGAGTCCGAAACTGTCGTATTCGTTTTTCCATATTTGTCATTTGGTGGCCCTCAATTGTCAAATACACCCCACAAAATATTTGCTACGGATGCGAAAAATGCAGAAAATCGAACCATTCGAATTAATTTTTATGACGGACGGAAGTTTCAGAGGCTGCAAACGTATAAAACGTGAGGTCGTATTTAGTTATATATATATATATATATATATATATATATAAAACAAATAAACTTGTCAGAATATAGGCTACAGTTAAAGCTTTCCTTTAGTTTTTGTGAAATACACGCAGCCACGCACACACAAACATGTTTAAATACATTTATGTTGTTAATAAATAATTAACAATAAATTGTTGTAACAGCAATATCTCCAAGTTTTGTTTTTCACTGTAAAAATGTAATGATTTGCCAATGCAAAGAGAGTACCGCCACCTTTTTCCCCCACTTCAAGCACTGATTATTACACAAACAAATCATCCTCCTGGCGACTTTTTTTTTTGTCAAAAGCGACAAATCCAGCGACTTTTACTGGTGTTTTTGGAGACTTTTGTGGTGTTTTGAGACTCGAAAACACAAATCACTCTGCAGTTAGGCCTACTTTGCACAACGAGCAGCGGGTGCTGCCGTGAGCCCCTCTCCCGTCCAAAAGCACTCACGGGCGGTCAGTCTCTCAGTAGTCTCACGCAGCAGTCAGAGCAGAGAGGAGACACACACCCCTCCGCGTCCAGGCTGCAAATGACATGGCCGCCACCGTCCCACACCTGGCTTAGAGAGCGGGGTGTAAATGTAAATGTTCACTCACTCTCACACAAAAATAAATCACTGCATTTAAATTGACTCACGACATAGCTCTCCATTCACTCTAGTCTAGTCTCTTGCCAAGTTCGCTTGTGCCAGCTCTCGCTAGTCTGTTATCAATCTCGATTTACATAGGCCTTTACTACAAAACCCCAACAGTCTTTTTAAAGACTAAACCCACAAACATTCATCAAATCTCAGCCCTTGCCAGTCATTTTTTTTAACTGCTAGGCAGTAGCTACACTTTGCTAAAACTACCCACGCGACTAAGACACACACCAGACGCGATTTCTTTAAGACTGCAAGGGAAGCTCAGCTTCCCCTATAATTGTCAAAAAATGAATGGTCAAATATATGTACTATTATGTTAACATTTTATTGACTAAAAATGCGTTAAACACGTTCATCTCGAACGAAAACAATTTCGTTCAGAATCAGCTACTTAGGTCGGCTGACTCGATTTCCTTCTCATTCATTCCCGTAGCGTACAGTGCATTACTCTGTTGAAGCCCAGCGTCCATTGACTTCAATGGGGCTGCTTTAAACAGTTTTTTTCAGTGCTTAGAAACAAGACGGTCATTGGATAATGCTGCGATTATGTCCCGCCCACGGACGCTCAGCGTCTCTGGGATGAATGGAGGAGTGGGCTGGCCCGGACTCCGAGCGTCTGCGTGATGATTGGAGGGTCTGTCATCTCTTTTTTTTAAATGACAAGGAGGCGGCAGCTTCTCGCAATGCAAAGAGACGGTTGGTGTGGGCGTGGGCGTGGTCTTCAGATTATGACGCGTATCACTCTGTGTCTGCATTTCCAACTCAGTCCCATCGCGGATTTTGCATGTGTAGTCGAAAGACAAACTGCTGCAACCTTCATCGTATATTTCACACAATTTCACACCACATTCATTGTTTCAGTTTAACATAATTCCCACATTTCCTCCCGTTGAGTTAAATATATATATATATATTAGATCGTTTGTTCATTAATTCATATAGTCTGAACTAGCCAGCTAGCAAACTGCACACGATGGCAGACAGTGCTAATATTGTCGACCTGATTTTGGCAAAGCCATTAGAAAGTCTTCCTTACGAGGAGAAACTTAGAATTAAACAGCAGGGCAGTTTAACACCTAAGATTGATTTAGTGCAAAAGATAGGGAAAAGTCTGAAAGGTCTTTTCAGCTCTCCTGGTATGACAAAGTTAGCTGGCTGACTGGAAGTGCTGTGAAAAAGAAAATGTACTGCTGGCCATGTCTCTTGATGAAACCATCTCATGGATGTTGTTTGGTCAAAATTGGGGTTTGGAGATCTGTCAAACTTTGACAGGGCATATAAAAGGCATGAAAATAGCAATGAACATGTGAGTGCATGTGCAAGATTAAGTTGCATGGGCAGGATCAGGGTTGAGCATGCAATCAATGAAGGTGCTCGCATTCAAGTGGCTAAACATGATGAAACTGTTAAACAAAACAGGGCCTTCCTAAACCGCCTTATTGATGTGACATCCTCAAAGCGGCTCAAGTCCTACACCCGTAACACAATGGGCCAAGGCCGTTTAAGCAGCCTAGCTCTGCTGGCCATTGAGAGGACACTGGTCAAGTCACTGGAAAAGACGCCTAGTTGGTACGACAGGGTTACAGAGCATTTTCTTGAAAAGGAACGTAGGGCAGAATTTACATATAAATAAATGGACAATTTTTATGATTTAGGCTGAAAATGAGCTTCCCCTCTTTAAAAGATCAGCAGCCGCCACTGACACACACACACACACACACACACGCACACCCACACGCACACACACACACTACAATCGTTAAGTATTAAAATAAAATCTGAATTGTCTGCAAAATAATTATTTTGTTTGTTTAATTAAAGATCGTGCCTAAGTCCCGACTTATTAGCCCCTCATACGTCTCTCAACATAGCCACACACACAGTTACATATTGCCTAAACTTTATTGAAGACACATAACAAAAATGGAGAAATTTCTTGTGAGGACCAACAAGCCAACCGACGCGCCACCAGCTGCAAAAAAGCTTCGAAGGTACGATGAAGCATACCTGCAGTTTGGGTTTACAGTCACGGCTGATCTGAGACCTCAGTGTGTCGTGTGTGCCGAGGTGCTGGCAAACGACAGTATGAAGCCCTGCAAATTAAAAAGGCACCTCGAAACAAAGCATGCTGGCATTAAAAATATAAACCGGCTGAATATTTTAAAAGAAAGCTTGATGGCCTCCATCAGCCACAGGCAACCATTTCAGTGCACAGCACTGTGTCTAAACAGTGTTTGGAGGCATCGTATGTAGTGGCCAAAATAATCGGTAAACTGGGTAAACCGCATACAATCACTGAGACTCTTATTTTGCCGGCAGCGCAAGACATGTGTAGAATAATGATAGGCGATAGTGCAGCAGCCAAACTAGGTGCAGTACCACTGTCCAATGACACAGTCGCTAGGAGAATTGTAGACATGTCCAATGCTATCAGAGAGCAACTGATAGAGTTTGTAAAAAAGAGTCCTTACTACGCGCTACAGCAGGACGAATCCACTGATATTGCTGGGCAGGCACAGCTCCTCACCTATGTCAGGTATCTGCGGGACAAGGCGATTGAGGAAGATGTCCTGTTTTGCCGGCCTCTTCAGTTGCACACTACAGGAGAAGCCATTTTCAATGTCCTTGATATTTTTATCCGTGAAAATGGTTTGGCTTGGGACCGTTGCGTTGGCCTATGCACGGATGGTGCGCAGGCAATGACGGGGCATGAGCATGGCCTAGCTTATCGCGTTCAGCAAGTAGCTCCACTTGTGAAATGGACACATTGCATGGTCCATCGCGAAGCACTAGCTGCTAAAAAAATGCTGGTTCTTTTTGACTCCGTGCTGAACCAATCCGTGAAAATGATAAATCTCATCAAATCACGGCCGCTAAACTCTCGCTTGTTTGGGGTCTTCTGCCAGGAGATGGGGTCAGGGCACGAACAGCTGCTTCTACACACTGAAGTTCGCTGGCTCTCCAGGGGGCGGGTGTTACAGCGGTTGTATGAGCTGCGAGAGGAGGTGAAGTGGTTTTTGACAGAAATCAAATCAGATCTGGCGAAGCATCTGGATGACACTATGTGGCTTGCGTCTCTGTCCTATTTGGTCGATATATTTGACCGCTTGAACGGCCTCAACCTGCAAGGCCGTGGAACTCATATTTTGCTCCTTGCAGACAAAGTGCACGCCTTCACACAAAAACTAGACCTCTGGCATGGCCGCATCAGTCGAGGGAACTGCGACATGTTCCCCAGCCTTGCAGGCTTTATCACTGAAGCAGGCACGTCACACGATTTCTCCTCCCTATTTCAATCAGCGTCTGAGCACCTGTCAGCAATGAGAAAACAATTTGCGACGTACTTTAAAGACGATTATCGCTCTTTTGCGTGGGTTCGAGATCCGTTTGTGTGCACAGCAAACAAGCTTTTTTTCACACCACTCATCAATAAGCTGCTAAATGTTACACCTCATTTATGGGCCTAGGACAAACAGTGCGGAACTTAGAAGCATACTTAAGTATATCTCAATCAAACAAAAGATTAAGTGCAAGTATATAGACCAAATATACTTAAACTTTTATCAGTAAAATCAAGTCAATTTAAGTATATTTCTGAGAAGTACATAAAATATATTTGTAAGAAGTACATAAGAAGTAGACTGAGAGTATGCTTTCCTATTTTAAGTTTCAAAGAAGTATACTAATAATAGCACGCTTGAATGAAATTATTTTTGATAAAGGAAATCATGCTTTAATTTATCATTGTGTGATTGTCAATGAAGTATTAGGACCGTTTTGCGCTATTTGGGCAGTTTAGAGATCCAGTTGTTTTAAACATCCCGGGCCACTAAAGACCTGAAGTATGTAATAGCGATTGGGGAAACACTTATGCAATTAAGGGTTAAAAGGAGATGCCGTGTTTCTTTCATTTTATTTATTGTATGTTTATATATTTAAAGAAGAAAATAATCTGGGAGCCATTAACATATTGTAAAAATCATAAAAACTGCTGGTGGGGAAAGAGTTAATACTTACAAAATCAATTAGACCTCAGCACTGAGTCATCTGCGCTGAAATCATACTGTGAAGAAAACAATAATTAACCCCCTCTTAACTGCAAAAAATGACTTTCTTACTTAGTCGCTTTTTCCTTGTTTTCCAGTAAAATTGTCTACAAATTCTTGAATCAAGAAGCATTTTCTTGATGAGCAAAAGGACCTTAGAAAATAAGTCTTGTGTTTAGTAAAAAAAATATGATTTTTTTTTATGTAAGAAAGTAATTTTTTGCCATGTTGTCTTATTACAGAGCAGCAGACAGGAGAAAACAAGTTTGTTTTTATCTCTGACATCAAGAAGACATGGCCTAATGCTCAGATCTACTGCAGACAGCATTACACAGATCTGGCCAGCATTCACACTCAAGCTGAGAACGATCTGCTGGGGCAGATGATGTCAGATTACTTGTTGGCATGGATTGGTCTGTTCAGAGACTCATGGAAGTGGTCAGATGGAACAAATGTCTCCACTTCCTCCATTAACTGGATGTCTGATACACGTGACATAACTCACCAGAAGAGACCTTGTGGTGCCGCAAGTCCTGAAGGTCTGATAGACGATCGAGACTGCTCAGAATCCCTTCCATTCATCTGCGCACGGTGTAAGTTTTATGTGTGATTCTCAGCTACTTGTTATACATGGCAAACATACACTGCTTTGAAGACACTTAATGATTAAAGTAATCTTTATACTAATGAGCACATGCATACTTAGATTATTAGATAAAATCTGAAATGTCTACAAATATTTATCTTTGTGCCTTCGTAGGGCTTGTTTGTTGATCACATCAGATTGTATCAGATGAATATTCCCAACGAGTTACAGTATTTTTTTTCGTCTTTTCCCCCACCACCTTTCAAAACAAAGTTACGGCACTGATTGTATTATTAGACGTATCACTGCTGTATCTTTACTGAGTGCATGCCCATAATTCAAGTATATTACAAATCTATTACATTTATTAAGATGTCAGAGTGACACAGGCAATTGCAATAATAACTAATATTGTCAAATAGTTATCACCATTATATGGCGATTGTATTTAGGTTTAACAGTTTTTTTTGTACATGAGGGTGGCGTGGGGGGTTGATGGGGTGTTGGTGCTCATTAATTATATATTTGTTCACTGTTTATTTACACCCCTGAACTACATGTTTGGTCAGAGGAACTGATAACATGTATGTGGCTGTTGTAGCGCCACCAACTGACTGCAGGAGAAGTATGTCACTTTACAACATATTCTAAAGTAGTTCACGGATATTTATCCATTTAGGGTTAACTCTTGTGTAAATAAAAATGTATTTAAGCTTTCCTGTGGCTCAGTGGGATTGCAAATACCTATGTAAAATGTATAGGATGAAGCAATGTAAGTCGCTTTGGATAAAAGCGTCTGCCAAATGCGTAAATGTCAATTTCTGATGGTCATCATACAATCATACTCTCCTGTGATGTGATAAGGTCCCACGATAAACCGAAATGTTTGGTTGTGATCTTCAGAAATGTTTTTAATCCTATTAAATACGTTTTGATCTTAAGGGGTCATATGGGGCGAATACGTGTTTTTCTTTGTCTTTGGTGTGTTATAAGTTGCCCATGCATGTATTAGACACGTTAAATTGCTAAAATTAAAGTGTCGGAGCAAAAGATGCAGTCTATCTAAAAGCGAATGCGAACCCAGACCTGCCTGAAACGCCTCGTGTAACCACACCCCCACGAATCTACGTCACCTCATAACATGATTTGACTTAGGACAGCCCAATTCTAAACACAAGTAAAGTGGGCGTATTTGTAAATCTCGTTGTATCGCCACCGCCGCAGCCATGTCGCGGAGACGCTGTGTGTTTCGTTGCGAAAAGAAAGCCTCTTTGTTTGCCCTGTCACAAGATGAGAAAACTAAAAACGAATGGTTACATTTTATTTACAACACTGTTCAAGAAAAATACAATCCGAATGTTCAAGTTTGTGCATCGATTTCACCGATGATTTCTTCACGAACGTACGAGAGAGATTAAGACCGGCTATGTGCGAATGCTTTGGATAAAAAGTGGGGCCATTGCTTTGTAAAAAATCTGCACGTTTCAGAGAGGTGGGGCAAAGAGGAAATACAGACATGTGCGGTGTGTGAAAAATACAACTAAGCAAACATAGTCATTTCTTTCATTACAAAACAACTACATTCAAAATGGTATTTAACGCATAACTAAAAATGGAAAAAGCAAGCAATAAGAGTTCAGAATAGATGTTAACTCCTTCAGTACTGTTTGAAAGCATTTGATAAAATGTCAGGGAAAGAACACACGGATTCAATAGCAGATGAGCAGACTATTAAACTGACACGCACAGAGACATGTACAGGTTTTGTGCAAAATTATGTCCTTGGTGGGGACAGCAGGCTAGATGGATTCCACCCGAGGAGAGAGAGGGAACTGCCGCTTGTTGGTTAACCACCTCCGAGGCTCTGGTCCCACACGAAGAGGAGCTTTTACTCCGAGGAACGTAACCCACGCGCAAGAGAACCCGTTCAAATAAGGGAACAACGTCTGAGCCGACACCGTAGCGCCAACCTCCTCAGGCGAGGAAATACCAGTCCAGCCCCAGCGCTGGATAGAGGCGCCTGGTCGCTGGGTGCGCTGGTGGCCAGGCGGAGATCCGGGGCACAACTGAGAGAGAACAAGGGTAGCGGAATTTAAAACAAAACCCGAGCCTGGGCAGACAGAAAAAAACAAAAGTGTTAATAATTCCAAAAAAGGGGAAAATAAACCATCCACTGGAACGACCAGGGAAAAATTATCCACAGGTAGAAAAGTAATCCAAGCAGATACAAAACATCCACACGACGAGACAAAAGGTAATCACTAGATAACGGATCCAAGACAAGACATGACGGCAACTTATGCCGGTATTGTGTAAACATCGAATGAAGATCACACACCGGGAAAAGAAACTAGGAGGTATAAATAGATTGAAATAAACGAAGACCAGGTGAGGGGAATAAGCATTAATTATGGGAATGAGTGAAGAGGCGAGAGGGGTGGGGCACATACACACACAGACAATGAGTGCGTGGCAGCAATCATAATTCTACATTTTTGGACAAAGGGTGACTAAATTGAAGATGATAAATTGTAACATAGTCTTGATTTAATTTATTTGTTTGGGTTTCTAAACTAACGGGGATATCTTTGGGTCCCGTAATTACATTTGTGTTAGTTTTTAAAGTTTTCTATTATACCAAAATGTGAATATATATAAATAAACTAAATGTAGTAGTTGAACCTTCTGAGGCATGTAATATTATTATTAAAATATTATTATTACTTAAATATTATTCCCCTTAATTAAAATATTAAGGGGAATAATCAACAATTATGATTTTTGCCAAACTCGTGCAGCCCTGTTTCCTCACAACTTGTATTTTTTTACAGATCAAAAGAAGCAGATTGTGAGAGTGGAGGTGAAATCTGCTCAGAATGTAAATGATGCTCAGTGATGGAGACCATCTTACAGTGGGTGAGTATAACACAACCAGAACACAACAGATTGATTGGGTACCCAAATAATCTCAATATCACATTTCCAACAGTAATATAAAGTTTTAATTATTACATATAAAGGTTATAATGATAATGGCCAACGATATTCAGGGAAGACAATTAACATCCATTTTGAAAGATGGAGTGAAGGATCTGGATAATGGAGAACGGGTGCTGGGCCCAAAAACATTGAAAATCATTGTACTAAACTATTTGTGCTCAGTCCTCTGATGTGCATTACTGGACAAACTGTAGTTGACCCAAATCTCATGAATAAGTTCAACACTCTTATGTCACAATTTCTTCAGATAAAGCAGAAACTGAAGGATCGTGGAATAGAGAAGGACACAAGATTGACGTGGAGACTGCAGCCTGATGGAAATGTTTTCACACCAAAACACGATCGTAAAGCTGCTGCTGAAGAAAATGATCTCAACCAGGAAGGCTGTTCAAGGATCAATTTACCAACTAACATTGTCATCTGTAATTAATTAGGCATTACATTTAGAGCGGTCAGTTATCACTAACCTACAGTTAAAAGATGACAGTCGTGTGTTTTGCTTCATCATTAATTTGTTTGTTGCTCTTATGTACACGAGCAGACGGTAATTTAATGGGGTTTAATGATGTTAGTTGCCTGTAGTTGCCAGTGATCAGTGATAATGCTCTGAAGATTTAAACATTCTTCACTGTTGTGTATCTGTTATATAAATCTTATTATACCAGCTGTCAGTTTTCAGCAAGTTAACTATAGAAAAATATGAGTAAAAATAAAATGTTTTGATCTGATCATAAATGATTTGATGTGGTTTTCTTTAATTATCCTGTTGAAAGATCCAACTGTAAATATGGCAAAATGTTACGTAGATCTCACATATCAAGTCTCAAAAGAACATGGTTTAGTCTAGCAGCAATGGCTCTAACCATTTACCTCGATAATTGCAAACATTTTTTCATGTTCAGGTGTTTTTGAGGCTTTGACGATGTTTTTTGGGCGTTTAACAATGGATGTTCATGTTTCTAATTTAAAAAAGCGCTTTATATTTCACATAGTTCAAGTCTATTGTTCATCACTCTCCCATTTCTATCAAAATGACTGGATTTCATCCGGTCTATATAAAGTCCCTCCTTCCGAAACGCTCTGATTGGTAAAGCTGACCAGGTCTGTCGTGATTGGCTTCCGCTTCTCAGGCTGTTGTGATTGGTCAGTGGCACGTGTATTCATAAACTTTGTCTTTTAGCAATAAACAGTGTAACAGAGGTCTGCTAGTTCATGAGCAAACGTCAATCTTTGTTAGAGATCGCAAATTTGTTTCCTACTATGGCGAGGGAAAAGACACCGGAGCGAATGGCGTCAGACCGGTTATATTAATTAACACTATTAACAGAAGCATTAGTTTTGCCTTTTTATATTGGACCCGAGTTGGATAATAAAACAAGCGGATTGACCAAGAGACATTTGCAAGCAGGACTTCAAAGGACGTTTCATAGAAGTGTTTAGAGGTATGCGCCCACACACACAATATCAGTGTATTACACAGAACATCTTTCACAGCCGATGTTAAAGACATGGAAGCTGTTATTTGACCGTTGGTTATCTTAGATTGTGTGTAGCTGAATTCTTATTACCAGCTGTATGACTGTGATGAAAGTGAAAGTAGTTTAGCACGTAGATCAGTCAAATGTTTACAATCTCTGATAATATGTTGTTTTATCCTTACACTACAAGTATTTGTCGTCAGGAACACATCATTTCAATTTCCTAAAAATTATGAATAAACAAAATTCATCACAAATTTAACATATACAAGATATTTTTAGCTTTTGTAAAATGCATTGACTTTTTGATGTCTCTCTCTCGGTCATTAGCTGACGGGGGCTCATATTCGCGTCTTTAATACAAAGAAATAACCAAACTGCAAGCATCTTGCTACTGTGTTTATCAATAAGACGCTTACTGAACACATTCTTCTTTTATGGCAGGCAGCCTTGTGTCAAGAAGACATACCGCCACCAAATGTTTATGCATATATATATGTGTATTTATATATCTTTCAAAGTTCATGAATACCATGACAGTTACACGGTTTTTATTTCACATTTATTAAAGGTTCTGTGTGTAAGTTTCAGAGGCCACTATTGGCGATGTAGGAAATTGCAACCTACAGCTCCGCCACCCCCTTCCCCCTCCCATTAGAGAAGCTACGGTTGCCGTCACAGGACAAAAGGGTTCCGTAAATGATAGCGGCCATTATCGGTGGTGTTGATAATTGCAATCTACGTCTCACAGGCGAACAACAGACCGAAGCTACGGACACAGGACAGAGATGTCGTCGTCTGAGACAGCAGAGAGTAACCTTTGCAAGTCAAGTGACGATGTTTATTTACAAAGAAAAATAAATGAATTAAATTGACTTAATTCATTATTTACTCTAATCGTTATAGTGAATATTGTTGTTACTTGTTTAGCATTGTGTCAGTGATGTATTTGCTTATTTTGCATAGCATTTTTTGGCACGGTAACTTGGTTCGTAATTTACTGCCTATTGAAACCGCTTGCTAATGCTAAAGGCGTTAATCTAACCGCGAAAGTCTTAGCAGACGTTTTTCTCATCATCACAGAGTCAATCAGAGGACTTAACACAGGTAGTAAGAGGGAGAGGAAGAGGGCGAGGAAGGGGCGGAGAGGTAGGGGTGTGGGAGCTGCAGGCAGGGCGAGGAGAGGCAGAAGAGCTAACGTTACCCGGGGGAGGACCGCACAAGAGAGGATGTAGAAAGAGTGGAAGCCCTCCAGCGAAACAGGACAGCTGTTACTGAGGTTTGCAATGGAATTATATTCAGACCGGTTTACATAAAATGGCAGCGCTATTAACATCTCATCTCTGTGCTCATATAGCAATGTCACGGTTACGTTAGTCTGTAGATTTCTATATATATTATTAGTTCATACATACATACACATATATATACAGTTCACTTATATAGCGGAAATTAGACAAACTTCACGGTCCAGCAGAAAGCTGGCAACTTCGGCGTCGCTTAGCAAACCCTTGTCCTGCTTCAGTGCCTCCATTTGGGAAAAGCCACGCCGATGTTTATTCGGGTTTTCTGCCGTTTTTTGTCTCGACTTCGCCTTGCTGCATCGTATTTTCTCTTTTTTGAACGAACAGATTGACGCTCTATCGGCTCTTGTGCAGAGTATGTGTGGTCCGCCATTAGCGCAAATTTTGCTTCTTACTGCAACAAAGAACCGTTTATATTTCTAAAGAAAACACGACAAGTAAATGCTGTTGTTGTTCTTCCTCTTCTTCTGCTAATCATTCTATGTAGTCGCTTTGCAAGCTGCCTCAAAACACAGCCGAAGAAGAAGAACTAGTCCCGTGCATCCTTCGTTTTACGAAACGCGCTTAGTTTGTCCGTGTAGTGATACTATAGAAACATGGCTGTGCACATTGATAAATTACATGTAAGGGTGTGCCCGCCGTGTATATACATAAAATGGCTCATTGTAAGGTAATATAAACATTTCGGTTCATTTTGTAAGGTATTTCTTTACCACTCACAACATAGTTTTGTATTATATATTACATTTTGGTGAATAAATCCTTCAAAATCCTACACACTGTACCTTTAAGTCAATGCCATTGTTGATATATAAGCCATACATTTATCTATTCCCGGTGTTCCCTTTAAAGAGATAAAAAGGTGTAATTTTCTGAATGACACTTTTGCCTTGGGGGGCTATGTAAACACTGTAATATATTAAAACAATAATATGCAAGACAAATAAAAATAACGAAACAACTTAAATGTGACATTCTGGGAATAAGATCTTATGTTCGATTCACACATGGTGTTGCATGTCATGGTCCTGCCTCCTTGTTCAGGGCTGTGACAGATCCCTTATATCTAGTGTAAGAAAGACATGGCATTGTTTGTATTACACATGCCATACGCTTTTGTGTCTGGTCTATGGCCCCGCCCCCTTGTTATCCCGTTTAGCTCTCCTTTTTAATTATTCTCTCTTAGTTCCCCTATGTATTGCCCTTGTATTCTCTTTCTTGTGCTGAATTGTTTTGTGCCGTCCACAGTGTGAGTCGTGTCTCACCTGGGGTGTATTCCAGAAAGCTGGTTATGTGACATAGCCGGGTAAGTTTAAGGGTTAGTTAGCTGATAACCTCAACTTTCAGTTCCAAAAACTGAGATAACCTTCAGGGTATGTAAGTAACCATAGCAACTCACTCTCTGAAGATAACCTGCTCCTGAGCAGCTTATGTTCAAGGGTTAGTTGATTTTAAGGAAATGTTACTAAGCTTCAGGGGATGTCTGCGCATGTGTGCATTTTTGGTCCGCATCAAGTGGGCATGGAAGCACAGATTATGTTATATATTATAATTTTAAAGCTATATTACATTTTCAATCTCACCCATCGCAGTATAACATTCACAACACGTTTTTTATTGACTTTATTATTTAACCTTTTAAAATTAAATAAACTTTAAATAGAATAATTTAAGCTATTATTGTTAAACTTTATGTTTTTATATTAAATACTGTATATACTTTGAATTAGGTTTATTAAAACATCTCCAAATATCACTGGATACATATACACACCTTAGAATTTCCAACAACTAATGGATGTTGCAATAATAGTGAAGTATTTTAATTCCCGAGGAATACATATCTTTGCTCTTGTCCACTTATTAGGCAGTAATTGATGCATTGGGTCAAGGACAGCCTAATGGTAATAGAGCTAGATTTAAAACTCAAAGGTTGCAAGTTCGATTCCTAGGCTGACAGGTTTCCAAAGCTTTATTAGGTGACCCAAATTTGAAATGTGAAAGGGATATATAAAGGCTACATGATTATTATGTTTATATGACTGGGCCTTACATTTTAAACCTCTACCTCATGTCACAGCAGACCTTCATCCTCTGCATAGTGTAGAGTACTGATTAGCTTTCCAAAATGATGACCAATGTAGTAGTTTCTAGAATTAAAAGAGTCTCCATTGATATGACTACATCAGCAACTGTTGCAAATAAAGCTGATACAATGCAAAGTCAGTTTTCATTAATTTTTTTCATACAGAGAAGGAACAAAAAAGAGGTTTAATACTGCCTTATAAACACATGACTTTTAAAAATAATTTTATTTGATCATTTTTATCCCGCACTTTATACACTGATGCAGATTTAAGTCTTCTTCGAAAAAAACTACGTTGTTTTACAGTCAAAGACTTTAAGCTTCCCGGCCGTTTCCGTGGTGACTCGTGAAATCAGTGATCCATTGACAATGTCTTCATGTTGTTTCTGTGAGCGCGTGTAAACTCTGGGTATCTTTTGGGAGGTTGAGTAAACTAACTCTTCTCAGGTGTTTTGGACCCGACATATCCGGAGTAAGCAAGGTTTGGGTTAATCAACTGAGAGTTCATGGTTTAGCTGACGGTAAAATAACCTGCTTTCTGGAATACACCCCTGGATACCTTGTTGGAATCCCAGGGGGGACGGAGGGGAGAAGTCCCCCTCCATCCGAGCGTTGCCCCCCCCCCCAATCAATTAAACTCGCATTCTCTATTGTCATTAATATGTTCATGTTTACCTAAACTAATTGTGTAAGTAGAAGAAAATACAAACGCAAAAAATGCTTTTTAAGTTTAGAAATTGTTGAGTTCCCCCTCCCCTGCCTCTCACAGTGGTTTGGCCCACTGCCTGCTCTCCCCGTTCATCTCACCTGCGCATTGCGCAACGACACATTCAAATCAGTTATGCGGCTCAGTTCATCATTGGTTGTTGAACTCCAGTAAGAAGGCTATTTTATTCACTTTAAATGAAGTGATTCTCTTTAATGTAGTTGATGCTGATTCATTAATAAATTAGTTGTTGCAATTTTGACTGTATTATTTGTGTCCCCTTCAAAAATTGCTCTTGAGAAATTGTATGTGTATTGTCCCCCCTACTGTTAAATGAGATTTACGCTGATGCCTGAAACCTGTACTGTAAGCTCATTCCCTGTCATTATTTAGTCTTGTCGTATGTTAATTGTGAGGTCTAGTTTTTTGGTTTTCTTTTTATGCCCGATCGTGGGAAGTATTTATTTTCTGTTTTTGTTAGTACATTCGTGTCGTGTTTGCCCCTTCATCGCCTGCCTGCACTTGGGTTCTTCCCCAAGTTTCATGACACTGATATGATATGACGTTCCCCTTTCAGTACCGACTCACCCATGTTTAAATATTTCCATATATTTATGTCATTTTTTACATGTTTCGACAAATATGGGAATATCGCTGCAGTTTGGAGCAATGGGCGTGAACAGAAGACAAGTATGGGCCAATGACTGCAGGATGAAGTAATGGGTGTGGCCAAAGGTATGAGTGTAATGAAAGGTTTCTCATTGGACGGAGGTGCACTTGCTGGCAAATCCATTAGTCAGCTTAAAATAAGCAGATACTTCTTTACTTTACGGCGGGAAGATGATTGTAAAATGTAGCTGATAAAAATGCAAACTTGTAAAAGGAATCTTTGACATGTGTGTCGTGTGTGTTTGCTGAATTTCAATATCAATTAACAGAAGGTTCATAAACAGTTCGTACTGCAGGTTTTTTAATTCTGTCATTAATGTTTTATGATGAAAACTTACAGTAATATACATTTTTTCTCATTTTTCTCAAAATGTATGTTATGAACAGCTAGTGCAACTCTAATGGTGTTATTTAAGAGACGTTTTCATCCTTCAAAAAATAACTCAAATAACCTCCTCGGCGCTTGGATCAGGTGTGTTTGAGCTGGATGAATCTAAACTCTGCAGGAGAGTGTCCGTTCAGAAACTGAGTTTGACCCCTGTGACCTCAAGCAATGGAATAGACCGCATGTAACCACAGATAGAGGGCGTTATTGGCTGCTTGTACAAATTATCTATGGGGTCTTTTTTTTGGAGGACAGTCTCAAAATTGAGACTGTTTAAAGCAGTTGTTCTCAAACTGGGGGTCGTGGAATAATTTCAAGTGGAAAGACTCGAAATTGGAATTCGGCCAGTACCTGACAGGTCCAGCTTGGTTGTGAAAACTTGCATATTTGGCATGTGTTTTCGAAAAGCTTAACATGCTTAATCTGTCCTTACAAGAGCCAAACACAAATATCCTGACAATAAATGACAAAGTTGGCGCATTTATGATAAAGCTGGAAAGATGGGCAGAGCGACTTGCGGAGTAATGTGGAGATGTTTCCTGAGCTTGAGGAGCATCTGGAGGAGAGTGGACTGAGTCTCATCAGCCTGAAAGAACACATCACCGGTCACCTCCACAGCCTTTTGGAACAATCCTAGAAGTATTTCCCAAAAGAGACACAACCAGAACTGTATTGTGGAAAGGGGGGCGTGGTCTAGCACGGTCTGCGGCAGAGGGGCGTGTCGGGAGTATGACGGTGAGTAAGCAGATCAACGCTAGAGTGAAATCACCTGCTTCTTGTTCTAGTAATTGGCGAGGAGACGCATTTAAGGCACGACAAAGAAGAAGGCAGGCAGGAGAGAGAGAAACCAAGCTGGGAAAGCGCACACCGACGGACCGAGAGAGAGAAGCTGTCTAAAGTGTCCGAGGCAAAACGGAGATTCGTCACAACCAGAGAGATTGTGTTATATGAGTGAGCGGGTGTGCAACCCGGAAGTTGTAGTAAATAAAGAACGATTCTTACGCTTTCCCAGTAACGCCGACTCCGCCTCCTTTCTTCCGCAATCCTGAACTTTACTACAGTGGTGCCGAAACCCGGGAGAAAGGAAGGACCGCCAAAATGCAGAGTTCCCCTCAGGATCGCCGTTTGCGGAGGTCATCAGCTCTCTTGCCGGCCTCCATCAGGAACATCATCAGGCCCTGTTGGCCCTTCGAGAAGACCAAGAGAGACGGTTCCAGTCTCTCGTAAAGACCCAACAGGAGGACCGTGACGCGTTCCGGAGCTGGTTGGGCCAGGAGCAAGGCAGTCCACTACCAACTGGATCCCCGACATACCGCTGCATAAGATGGGAGCACAGGACGAGCCGGAAGCCTTCCTCGAGTTGTTCGAGAGGTCCGCAGAGCTGTCAGGTTGGCAGCAGGACGCATGGGCTGCCCGTCTCATCCCGCTGCTGTCCGGAGAAGCCCAGCTGCCCAGCAACTCCCCATCGAGAACCTGCTGAGATATGCGGACCTCAAAAAGGCTATTCTCGAGCGAGTGGGTCGAGTCCTGAGCAACATCGGCAGCGGTTCGGGCTAGAGTTCGGGGATCGGACACAGCCGTTTCCTTTGCCCACCAGCTCCGGGATGATGCCTGCCGCAGATGGCTGATGACCGAGGCTAGCACCGTCGAGACCATCATCGACCAGGTGACGTTGGAGCAGTTTGTGGCGAGGTTACCCAGGCAAACCTCCCAATGGGTCCAATGTCACCGCCCGACGATGCTGGCCCAGGCGATCCAATTGGCGGAGGACCAGGGTGGCGTGTCCCGGCCGGCGTAGCCCTACCATCGCTCTCTCTCTCTCCCCCTTCTGTCTCTTCTCTCTCTACGAGACCTGTTCCCTTTCCTAGGTCTCGGGGGAATTTCTACCCGCGGCCCGCGCCGCGAACACGGTTCTCGCAGGAGGCGAGACCTAACGGCGCTGCGAGGTCCCCGGAGGGATCTTATCATCGTCCGGGCAACAATGCCCATGCCTCTCCCCTTCCTTCAGCCTCTCCTCGCCAATTCGGGGGTCTGCTTCCTGCCGCTGGGGCGGCGGGGACTCCTGGGCCGGCCTGTTGGCGTTGTGGGGACCCCGGACATTCTGTCGACCGCTGTCATATGATGGAGGTCGGGATGATGATCCGGGTGCCCGACAACCCTCAGGCTGCCCTCGGTCAGGACGGGTTGTACCAGATACCTGTGAGTATAAGGGGGGGTACATATCAGGCTTTGGTTGATTCAGGATGTAACCAAACCTCAATCCACCAAAGCCTGATGCAATTCGGGGCAATGGATACGAGCCGCGGGGTTAAGGTAAGGTGTGTACACGGGGATATCGTGAACTATCCTTTGGTGCCGCTAACCATAAAATTTCGGGGACAAAACATAGGATAGAGGTGGCTGTTAATGAGCACCTCCGACATCCGCTAATTTTGGGGACGAATTGGCCATTGTTTTCAACATTAATGGGACATTTATGTGCGGATGTTTCTGGGCGTAACCAAGTGCGGCGGGGAGGAGCGGTCGCTCAGGTTGGAGAAGTTGAACCGGGACCTCTGATGACGGTTTCAGAGGAACGGAGCCCGGTGGTCAGTAGAAACCTCTCTCAGGGCGATGATTTTCCTCTGGAACAGTCTCAGGATGAGACGCTCAAACATGCGTTTGAACAGGTCCGTACAATCGACGGACAGCTTCTCCAACCTGCGCAGACCCTATCCTACCCGTATTTCGCTTTTTAAGGACAGGTTGTATCGAGTGACCCAGGACACTCAGTCAAAAACAAGATACAACCCAATTAGTCATACCTAAAAGCCGTCGTGAAATGCTTTTCCAGGCGGCTCATTGTAATCCAATGGCAGGGCACCTAGGTCAAACTGCAACTATAAATCGCCTAACGACCCGGTTTTTTTGGCCGGGCATTCATGAGAACGTGCGCAGGTGGTGCGCGTCTTGTCCTGAATGCCAGCTGGTAAACCCACCGGCCACTCCCAGGGCGCCATTATGCCCTCTCCCACTTATTCAGGTCCCCTTCGAAAGAATTGGTATGGACCTGATCGGGCCGTTAGAGCGATCCGCACGAGGGCATCGATTTGCATTGGTCATCGTTGATTATGCAACCCGATACCCTGAGGCAGTGGCGTTGCGCAATATCTCAGCAAACCAGTGTTGCGGACGCACTGTTTCGTTTAATCTCCCGTGTGGGGATCCCTAAGGAGATTCTCACAGATCAAGGCACGGCGTTTATGTCACGGACACTCCGCGAATTGTACGGATTATTGGGCATTAAGACGATTCGGACCAGCGTCTATCACCCAAACGGACGGGTTGGTCGAACGGTTTAATCGCACTTTAAAATCCATGATCCGAAAATTCGTACACGAAGACGCCAAAAATTGGGATAGGTGGCTGGAACCCTGTTATTTGCCGTCCGCGAGGTTCCCCAAGCCTCCACGGGGTTTTCCCCCTTTGAGCTTCTCTATGGTCGTCAACCCGCGGGGTTTTAGACGTCCTAAGAGAGGCTTGGGAGGACGGACCTTCCGCGAGCAAAAATCAAATTCAGTATGTCCTGGACCTGCGAACAAAACTCCATACACTGGGGCGGCTCTCTATGGAGAATTTGTTACAGGCACAGGAACGACAAAGCCGGCATTATAACAGAGGAGCCAGACTACGTAAATTTTCACCGGGAGAGAAAGTGCTTGTATTACTCCCCACGTCCAGTTCTAAACTACTCGCCAAGTGGCAAGGGCCGTTTGAGGTCACACGACGAATAGGAGATCTCAATTATGAGGTAGTACGGTCGGACAGGAGCGGGGAGCACATCAAATTTATCACCTCAACCTCCTGAAAAAATGGAGTGAGGCGAACACCGTGATGCTGGCGACGACAGTAACTAGAGTAGATGATCTCGGGCCAGAGACGAACACCAAGGTACAATCACTCGCTCTGGCACCAGGCGGAGATCATCTCGTCCTCCCAGCTCACGGATGTTGCGAAATTGCAAACGGAGTTTTCCGACGTGTTTTCGCCCCTGCCCGGCGCGCACATAGAGCACATATTGAGACAACACCGGGTGCCGTAGTACGCAGTCGCCCGTATAGGTTACCTGAACACAAAAAAATTGTAGTTCAGAAGGAATTAGAGGCTATGCTGGACATGGGGGTAATAGAAGAGTCCAAAAGTGACTGGGCGAGCCGATAGTTTAGTACCAAAAACCGACGGCTCGGTCCGGTTCTGTGTGGACTATCGCAAGGTGAATGCGGTGTCGAAGTTCGACGCCTATCCAATGCCTCGAATTGACGAATTACTTGACCGGCTAGGTACGGCTCGTTTTTATTCGACATTGGATCTGACGAAAGGATATTGGCAGATCCCCCTATCTCCATTATCCAAAGAGAAAACAGCCTTACGACGCCGTTCGGTTTACACCAATTCGTCACGCTTCCGTTCGGCTTATTCGGAGCCCCGGCAACATTTCAGCGTCTTATGGATCGTATCCTCAGACCTCACGCGGCATATGCCGCAGCCTATCTCGATGACATCATTATATACAGTAATGATTGGCAGCGGCATATGCAGCACTTGAGAGCGGTCCTGAGTTCGCTGAGGAGGGCGGGGCTAACGGCTAACCGAAGAAGTGTGCGGTGGGCGCGGTAGGGGGGCTTCCACTTGGGTCACGGGGAGGTGCGTCCCCAAATTGATAAGACAGCAGCTATTGCCACCGCCCCGAGACCCAAGACCAAAAAGGAGGTGAGGCAGTTCCTGGGGCTGGCGGGATATTATAGGCGGTTTGTGCCCAATTATTCGGACCTCACCAGCCCGCTGACTGACCTCACTAAAAAGGGGGAACCAGATACCGTCCAATGGACGGAGCAGTGTCAGCAGGGGTTTACCCAAGTGAAGGCTGCTCTATGTGGCGGGCCGTTATTGCACGCTCCCGATTTTTTACTCCCTTTGTGTTGCAGACTGATGCTTCGGACAGGGGCGTGGGCGCTGTCCTGTCCCAGGAGATAGAGGGGGAGGATCGTCCGGTGCTGTACATCAGCCGCAAACTGTCACGGGCGGAGACAAGGTACAGCACCATAGAGAAGGAGTGTTTGGCGATCCGATGGGCGGTCCTCACCCTCCGGTATTATCTCCTGGGGAGGGAGTTCACGCTCTGTTCGGACCACGCGCCCCTCCAATGGCTCCACCGTATGAAGGACACCAACGCGCGGATCACTCGTTGGTACCTTGCTTTGCAACCATTCAAGTTCCAGGTGATCCACAGGCCGGGGACTCAGATGGCGGTGGCCGACTTTCTCTCCCGGAGGGGGGGGGACGAGGCTACAGGCCGGATGGGGCCTCGGCCTGAGTCGGGCGGTGGGGGTATGTGGAAAGGGGGGCGTGGTCTAGCACGGTCTGCGGCAGAGGGGCGTGTCGGGAGTATGACGGTGAGTAAGCAGATCAACGCTAGAGTGAAATCACCTGCTTCTTGTTCTAGTAATTGGCGAGGAGACGCATTTAAGGCACGACAAAGAAGAAGGCAGGAGAGAGAGAAACC
Source organism: Triplophysa siluroides (assembly GCA_006030095.1). Classification (NCBI taxonomy): domain Eukaryota; kingdom Metazoa; phylum Chordata; class Actinopteri; order Cypriniformes; family Nemacheilidae; genus Triplophysa; species Triplophysa siluroides. The sequence continues at coordinate 88,002 of VCII01000241.1, read as the reverse complement.
AAGCTGGGAAAGCGCACACCGACGGACCGAGAGAGACAAGCTGTCTAAAAGTGTCCGAGGCAAAACGGAGATTCGTCACAACCAGAGAGATTGTGTTATATGAGTGAGCGGGTGTGCAACCCGGAAGTATTGTAGTAAATATAAAGAACGATTCTTACGCTTTCCCAGTAACGCCGACTCCGCCTCCTTTCTTCCGCAATCCTGAACTTTACTACATGTATGACTGGATACGGCAACCATTTTCTGAATCAAAGACTCATCTCCCCACAAATCTGGAAGATGCTTTGCTAGAGCTGTCGAGTGATCGAACATTAAAACTTTATTTACCAGTTCCAAAGTACCCGAATTTTGGATCACAGTTGCAGTCGAATACATAGTGTTATCCAGTGCGGCAATGGTTGTACTGCTTTCATTTGGATCTAGATATTTGTAGGAGCAGTCTTTTTCTGCTGTTACATACATAAAAAACAAATACCGATCACGTCTTGATGTTGAAGATGATCTGCGAGTAGCTGTAACCACCATAAGGCCACAGATAAAGCTTTTGTGTGGCCAAAAACAAATACACCCATCCCTTTGAAAGGTAAGCCCGATTAATGTGGTGTAGAAGTAAATATAGTTAAAATATTGTAAACCTCTTAAAATAAGTTATTTTGTTTATTGGATATTTAAGATGGAGTTTATGATAAATGCACTGTAGGACAGTTTTAAATTGCCATTTTAAATGATAGACAGGCATTGTATTAAACAGGTTTATTTTATGCTTAGTCATCTCTGACTTTATTTTCCAGGACATTTTACCATATATTTGCATCTCATCGTTTTGCAGAGGCTTTTAGGCAAAGCGGTATACAAATGCGTAAGTACCTTTGCACCTCAGTCTTGACCTGTAAGAAATGTGCTACTTTGTCTGTGTTGTGCGATCGTCTGGATAGATGAGAAGAAGTTCCGCGGAGCTCCGGAGCAGTCAAAACAAGAAGCCAAGTGAATTAACAGATGGTTTATTGCTGAATGCTCAAATAAAAGAGGGGCAATCCCTCTATTTATACAATAGGTTAGAAACGGTGTACGTGGCATATATTGCAGACAAAACAAGTGTAACATAACAATTCCATTTAGGCATGAACAGGAAGAACTGTTTCCGCCACCAAAACAGCTACGGGGGGCAAAAACTCTCATGCAAGGACAAGCAGTAGTTCTCATGCAAGGACAAGCGATAGTTAGTCATAACATTTATATAATACACATCCAGTGAATTTCCACCAGTATATTTCCACAATATATTTCCACAGATAAAGCTTTTGTGTGGCCAAAAACAAATACACCCATCCCTTTGAAAGGTAAGCCCGATTAATGTGGTGTAGAAGTAAATATAGTTAAAATATTGTAAACCTCTTAAAATAAGTTATTTTGTTTATTGGATATTTAAGATGGAGTTTATGATAAATGCACTGTAGGACAGTTTTAAATTGCCATTTTAAATGATAGACAGGCATTGTATTAAACAGGTTTATTTTATGCTTAGTCATCTCTGACTTTATTTTCCAGGACATTTTACCATATATTTGCATCTCATCGTTTTGCAGAGGCTTTTAGGCAAAGCGGTATACAAATGCGTAAGTACCTTTGCACCTCAGTCTTGACCTTTTATGGTTAGTTAAACAGAGCATGCATGGTTTGCAACACAGCTTCAGATCTGTTCAACAGTTGCAGATATTGCAACCCTTTGACTACCTGTATGTGTTATGGTTTGTTGCTATTGTAATACCTTTTATGGGTATTGTGCCTGCAAATCATCTGCCAAAGGGATAAGCAAAACAATCTGAACCTTTTCACACTGCTTTTAAAGGTCTCATGAACTGGGCTTGTTTATTGTTTTATACTGTTGTATGAGGTCTACTAGACGTTTGCGTGGTTTTTACATTCAAAAACATCAAAATCAATATGTAATAGTCTATTTTCAACCCGGGTTTTGAGGCCGGCTCTCCAAACGCTTGGTGTGCCGCGTTGAAGACTTGGAAGGAAATGGTCACTGTTTTGATTGGATAGCAGTTTGCATTGTAAACTTAGTTGAAGCCTTCTGTGTATTTTGGTTAGAGACGTAACGTTAGGTTACACATTAGCACTGTGATGAAACGAGCCCACCAGCTCGTCTTCGGGAGGATTGTGAATCCAAAAGGGATGTAAAAATGATGGCACACTCGCAGAAGCACTTCTGTGCAAGGTGGTATTTATTTACAGTGTCCCAGTAACCAATAAAATCCAAAGTATCAAATGAAATCATAAAAGCGAAAGGAAAACCAAAGTAGCAATATAATCCTCCAACGATAAGTATCAAACAAAACAACTATTCACTCACTCTAAAGACAGGTTTTTGGGGATAACGTGAGGCACTACGGTAGCACTCTTGCGTCGACTTGGTAAACCAGAACAAGCCTTGATTTTGGGGTTCGCCTAGGTTTATAAAGACCAAACCCCTTTATAAGCCCATCTATAGGCCCTTTTTGGGGCCCTACCATTATACAGGTAAGTATGCATTCCTGTGATACCAGTACCGCAAATACTGGTGTCTCCCACCTTAACATATTTTGACACCTTATACACCTCATATGTATAACAGGTAAATAGCATGTCATTCTTTAACATACACCACTTAAACACAAATACTTCATACCCAATATACACATAAACACCCAAACACTTAACCCAATGGTATAGTTGCATCAGCGCGACCCGGAAGTGACGTCATAACGGCTAACGCCGGTTCGTTTGGGTCGGCCAATTGCGTTTCCTACGGGAATACTATTGCCTCACTGGACTAAACAAAAAATTAGACAAACAAAGACAAAGTGCAGGTTATGTATGGAAATGTACGGGAACAGTTATGGAGTGGGAGAATTGAGGGATAAAAGAATGTGTCCATGTGCACCCGCTCCACCGACAGTGCTAACGGGGAAAAGGAGGGTAGAGAATGAATAAGGTATGTAGCTGTGTGTGTGAATGTATGTGTGTTAGTGCTGCTTCCCCAGAGGTGGTAGACAAAGTGAGTTTATCACAAGCACCAATCGCAGTTTTCGCACGGTATTAGTATTATCTGGAGACCCCCTGTGATTTACATTACCTCCCCATATTTGTATTTCAAGTGACGCATTCGCACGGGATAAGTGAAGCTTCTGATTTACTCAAATTTACCGGTTTTTTTTTTTTGGATGTGATGGCAAGGCTTTGTGTATAGTTTGTATAGCCTATAGTTGTATTGCCTTAAATTATATATGACCATACCTGTCAGCATTTTAGACCTGTGATCGCGAACCGGACAGAAAATCACCACGATCGCGGGACAGAAGTGTTACTTACTGGACCAAAAACCGCCATACGTAACAGCCAAGAATACTGCTTAACTATTGACGGATGCTCCATAAAATCCTCGTCGTCAGCTAAGAATCTTGGCGTTGTATTCGATAGTAATCTGTCATTTGAGAGCCATGTCGCCAACACCTGTAAAATTGCACAAAATTGCATAAAATTGCACTGTCAGATGCAGAGAAATTAATTCATGCATTCATGACATCAAGACTAGATTACTGTAATGCACTTTTAGGTGGTTGCCCTGCAGGCTTATTACAAAAACTCCAACCTGTTCAAAATGCGGCAGCTCGAGTTCTTACACGTACAAAAAAGTATGAGCATATAACCCCGGTTCTGTCAACCTTGCACTGGTTACCTATAAAGCATCGCATTAACTTTAAGATCTTGTTTATTACCTATAAAGCCCTACATGGTCTAGCGCCACAGTATTTGAATGAACTTCTATTGTATTACAATCCTCCACGTGCATTACGCTCTCAGGCGTCCTGTCAGTTGGTAATACCTAGAATTTCAAAATCAAGTGCAGGTGGTAGATCCTTTTCTTATCTAGCGCATAAACTTTGGAATATTCTTCCCTGCACTGTCCGGGAGGCAGACACACTCAGTCAGTTTAAATCTAGACTAAAGACGCATCTTTTTAATCTTGCATACACTACACTTCCATAATACTAATCCTCAGAGGATTTAGGCTGCATTATTTAGATCAACCGGAACCAGGAACACATCCAACAACAAATGATGTACCTGTTGCATCAAAGAGTGCAGAACAGTACTCTACTCTCAGCCAGTCTTGTCTCTTTGTTCCAAGGTTAACGCAGGACCTGACAAGAGCTGAGATGATAGAGCTGGATGTGTGTGCGAGTGTGTTTGCGTGTGTGCGTCTATGTCAATGTGTGTAGTGTGTATGCATATTGTGTGTGTGGAGCATTTGTATGTCTGTCTTTTGTTGTTTTCACCTTTTTCTTGTTTTTTCTTGCACACAGTGTAGCGAGGAAGGCGGGGCGAGAGCCGTCAGACAAAGGGGCGGGGCCGGCCCCGCATTACGACGGAGGAGAACGGAAGTGTCACAGGTCGGGGCGGGCCAAGCCAGACTGCACCCACCCCTGAAAAACCCGGGGAACCACCTCGAGGAACGTGTCAAGGACCAGACAGACAAGGGAATAAAATAATACAGTTTATTTATTAAATTAAAAGATTGGTGAATTGGATAAGTCCTAATTAAAATCTTCTTCTTGCCGCCAGGTAAGTATGCAGATGCGGAGGCGAAGCGAGTCACTGGTGTTACTCCGGAGGGAGGTACTCGGATGTGGGGGCAAGCGAGCCACTAGAACGAGACAGCAAGGTTTTAACTGTCCAACAGTAATGGAACATTCAACTGATATACCTCTCTCTTCTTCTGAACAGGGTAAAGGCTTCCAACAGGGACGTGTGGAGACCACCAGGCGGGAAGGACGCTTTGGACGGGACGCTCCACTTCAGCTGAGCACTGGAACAGTACAGCAAGGTCTCAACAGTTCAACAGTATGTGAAGCTTTTCAACTGATATACCTTCTCTTCTTCTGAACAGGGTAAAGGCTTCCAATAGGGACGTGTGGCGACCACCAGGCGGGAAGAACACTTTGGACGGAACGCTCACTTCGGCTGAGCACTGGATCAGACACAGCACAGTTTCAACGGTTCAACAGTACATGAAGCTTTTCAACTGATATACCTTCTCTCTTCTTCTGAACAGGGTAAAGGTGTCCAATAGGGGCGTGTGGAGACCACCAGGCGGGGGAGGCGCTTTGAGCGGGACGCTCACTTCGGCTGAGCACTGGAACAGACACAGCACAGTTTCAACAGTTCGATAATATATGAAGCACTCAGCATTAACAGGGCCAGGTCTTCTCAAAGCAGGAAGTTGGGCGTTTGCTTTATCAAAACCCTTCTTTAGAGACAGCGGGTAGAAGACTGTAGGAGGAGAGTGCACGGCAGACTTCTATTACTTCTCCACACACCAATTTCACTTCACAGCACAAACCGTGTGAATCGTCACTTCAGGCACTGCAATTCCACTCGCACACCGTGTATTCGGGCCAGCACTCACCCACCGGTCTTTTCTCCCACCAGATCGGATCTCGTCCTCGATCAGGGCTTGACTTCACTCCGGGAAGGTAGAAGAACGGTGCAGCGATCATCACATTCGGCAAGGAGAGGACAGAAGTTGGAGACAGATCATCAATTCACTCGGTGTAATAGTTCGCTCGTGCCACACATTTTCCAAACTCTCCACACCACTTCAGTGTTAGTGTATATAAACAACGGATCCAATACTCATCACTTGCGTCTTTCTCACTGCTGACGATATTCCTCAAGTCTTCGCTAACAAATCCTTCACTCCTTCCTTTCTCTTCCACAGCTTCAATCTTCACCACTCCACAGCCCGGCCTCAATAAAAAGAACAGCCCGCTGACAAACACAGCATCACACGGGCGGAGATCCACCCCACAGTCTGTTTTCTCTCTGTTTTTAAAGCCCCCTCTGAATGTGTGTCCCTCTCACAGCGTTCTCTGTAATTGCCCCACACCTGCTGCCACTCAGGCAATCAGCCCCGCTGCCACGGCAACAGATTCACAGTGCATAGAATGGATGTTCACTGGAAAATCCTGAATAACTGCATTCACCAGGATCTTAGTCCCGTTCTGGTTTTTGTCACCCCGTGACAGAAGCATAAAAGGACGAGCTGGCAGAACATTCGACGAGAGAGGACCGGGCCCGGACATGTGTTTAGGTTTGTATTTATGGTCTTGTGGCCGGAAGTCGACCGTGAGGTGGCTGCCGGCATTTTACTTCCGTGTTTTTGTTTGTTTATTTTATTAAAACTTTATTTAAATGTTCGCCGGTTCCCGCCTCCTTCCTTCCCTACATTGAACTGTATTACATTCAGGTATATGACTTTAGTTGTTTTTCTTGTATTCAATGCGTCTCATGTACAGCTGCTTTGTAACAATGAAAATTGTAAAAAGCGCTATATAAATAAAGTTGAGTCTCAAATGTTATGAGAGTTTCCATGATAAATAAATGGAATTTATTCCTTTTTTTTCCCATTATTTGAAATAACACCAAAACACTTCAAAACTACCTCCATTATTCGCAAATTCACAAATGTATTTTTGCGTCACTTTTTACGTCACTTCGTAACATAATTTGACTTAAGACCGCCCAAATCTAAACGCAAGTAAAGTGGCTGTACTTGTAAATCTCATTGTATTGTCGCCGCCGCAGCCATGTCGCGGAGACGCTGTGTGTGTTTCGTTGCGAAAGAAAGACTCTTTGTTTGCCCTGACTAAAAATGAATGGTTACATTTTATTTACAACACTCTTCAAGAAAAGTACAATCCGAATGTTCAGGTTTGTGCAGCGCATTTCACCAACGATTGCTTCACGAACCTGGGAGAGCGATTAAGACCGGCTATGAACGAATGGTTTGGATAAAAAGTGGGGCCGTTCCAACCATTACAACTTCGCTGGCGCTTCAGATTCGCAGCCTGTAAGTATATTTTCATTGTAAAAGACTTTGCTATGGACTAACGCGAGTTGAGTTTGTCGTGTGCAAATGCAGACACGCGCGCAACTTGAAAAAAAGCCAACATAAGTCCTAATAATCGGTAATCATGTTCCAACTAGAGGAAACAAATGTTGTGTTTATAATGGGGTTAATTGTCTTTGTTGAATCAAGTAAACCCAACAAGATACTTTTCTGCACAACTCCTAAAACTGACGTCACAATAACCCTTTAAAATGCCAACACAACAGAATACTAAACTCTAATAATTTAACATTGATTTAATGGTTGCTTGCTATCAGGGTATTAATGGATTGAATCAAAATAATTTTTAATCCAGCAAATCATGTTGATAAAAATAAATTTCATCAAACCATTATTGTGATCAGTGTTTGCTTTAGTTGGGACCTTGATGCTTGCCATAAAGAAAGTGAACTGTCACAACAGGACAGTTAAAGTTGTTTGGCTTTTTTGAATAACATCATTACAATATAAAAAAAATCAGAATTTTCTTGAAATATAATTTCATAAATATTTTTTTAAATATATTTTGTAAATACAGACTGGCTTTTTTTAATTACAGTATCTTTATTTGTACACTGTATTCCCGAAAAGTACAATCTACTCATTAAAAATGAGTTAACTGTACTCAAAACTGAAAAAAAAGTTAAAATTTAACCAGACTACTATTATTGTGATCAGTGTTTGCTTTAGTAGGGCTCTTGGGTTTTACTATTAGGACATTTGCTTATGTTCTCTTTAACCATTGAAACAGTGTGTTAAAACCCATTGGTTTGGGTAAAAAGCAAAGAGATCTGGAAGCTGTTTTTTTATTAATTGGTGATGTAATCATTATGAATCACTGATTAAGAGCGTATTGTGTTATAAAGTGCTTTAATATTACAGATTAGTGTTATGACTGTCATATCCTCAGAGTGAAATGAAACATGCCAAAATAAAAAAGAATAGCTATTAAATCAATTAGACATGAAGAATCTGTGTATGAATCTCAACAATAGTGAAAATCAACAAAAGAAAGCTTCATGCTGCAATGCATGCTGGGTAACATCATAGTAGAAACTCATTCATGACTCTCAGCATGATTTGCAGTTTATCAGTTTATCTTAATTGTTTGATGATTGTCACCATTGTTGAGGCTTGTGTGATGAGTGTCGATGTCTAAGTGAGTCAGTAAATCATTCTCACAATCCTTGTCCATTAAAGAATCAAAATATTTTCATAGGTAAGAAAAGGCTGAAAATCTTTATTTTTTTAAACAGCTTCTTTACTTTATTCAAACTTGAAATTTATCCAACTTGACCTTTTTAAAGATCTCTTTTTTTGTCAATGCACAAGTGTTATTTCTGAAACTAAGAGGTCTTGTAGTTTGACTAAAAACTGTTATTTACCTGATTTTATTTCTACTTTCAGAATATGTCTCTTTGAATCTGTTGGAACTTTTGTATTCCTCAAGGCTATTTGAACTTAACATTGGAAACTCATTTGTGAGAAAAAGTTGGTGTGTGTCTTTTCTACAAAAAAATTTGAGACAGAGGTTTGTTAAGAATAGGATTTTGGGAACTAATTCCTCAAGGGAAACTTAAATGATTTACATGTTATAAGCAAAAAGATTGTTACAAAAATGAAACTCATGAGAACCGAACATTGAATAAACACCATTAAATATATTTTAAGTATATACATACTGTCTTTTGAAGTTTCTCTTTGCAAAAGCAAAAAAAACAAAACCCTTTCCGTCCCTTGCCAATTACTAATTCAATTTTTTTTTTTAATTGTTCACAGATAGCGTTATATTATAAATGAAACAATAACAATAGTGTAAATTATTTTTATTAAAATTATTAAATGGATGCCAACTAATGGGAAAATAAAGAACTCCCCACTACCCCTAACCTCACCATACACTTGATTCCAAACCACTGTTAGCCATTTGTAAGCAGTTTCTTATTTATTGAAAATAAATGCCTGTATATGATCTAAAATGTGGGAAAATGCAGACAAACGAGTTCAGCCAAAAAGAGCTTTGAACCAACATTACGATGATGTCACGTCAAAACTACATATCATCGGTCTTACCGACTACGTCATTGAAGCTACTGGTGACTCAACGGTGTTTATACATTCTCAAATACACAAGCTTCCGACGCCTATGCTACATGTACACATCAGTGTAAAGTAGTTTAATTATCTTTAATGAGTCTCATTATGCACACTTTGTTTCAACTATTTTTTCTGAACGCTAGGGTATAGCAACTGCCGTACTCCGCCATACGCAAACGCCGCCCCTGAAATCAATAAACCTAAACCAGCAAAGGCAATATAGCAATGTTCTGACACACCTCTGAACCTGACCGTGTTATACACGCAGCATAGAGCAAAGAAGAGAAAATAATAATGATTAAAGAAAATCAGCTGACCGGTCGCGATGTTTTCAATTCAAAAAAAGATTTTGAAATATGTTATATTTAGCATTTTATATGACGCTATTGGCTATCCTTACCCTTACATTTATTAGCTTCTTGTTTTGGTGAAGAAATGTCACTTTCGCTTTATCACGGACGTCCAGAATGAGGAAGTGTACACAGGACGTATCATGCAGACGAGGTCACGTATGACTACGTGAGATGATTGACAGCTGTACAGCAAATGATAGAGCTCTGAGGTCTGGGTGATTGATTGCTGAAAGGCTGTCGCAATAAGTGGCGCCTGCACAATCCAATCACGTTTGAGAGGGAAAAAACAAATTGATGGTTTCCGAGATTTTTCTTTTTAGAAGTAACGGGTACTTACGGTTATGGATAGAAATGAGTAAAGAGTACAATATTTGCCTCTCAAATGTACTTGAGTAAAGTCATGAGTACTCCCCAAAAATGATACTCAAGTAAAGTACAGATCCCTCAAAATTGTACTTAAGTACTGTACTCGAGTAAATGTACTCCGTTACTGTCCGGCTCTGATTCTCTGTAATAAGATGTGATATTCAGTTAATTGCTTTTACACTGAACTTTCCACACAGTATATTCCTCAGTCTGTGCTAAGGTCTGAAATGCCACTGACTTCAACAAACTTCAGCCTTTTGCTGAAGTAATATATGGTAAGAGAAAAAAAGAGAAAACGTTAGAAATACTCTTTGTCCTTCTCAGGTAAACCTTGGTATATTATTTGGTGGTGTATTTTGACATATTTTGACCTCATTTGTCGCTTTAATGAAAGTGTAGTTATTCAAAGTTTGGCATCTGAACCCCCCCTGCAAGCAATCCTGCGCTGGCACTTTACCGGCCCACTTAGGGCTAGCCTGAGGGCCCCTTGCAGAATTTGCTCACTCGCAAAACTTTGCCCCCTTAGTACTGACCCTGCATGGGCAGCTCTCACTTAGCATCCACTGTTGATTTGTTCAAATGTTGATCACCTTTGCACTTGATATTGATGTTGCTAAATTGTTAAAGGGGCCATTTCCCGCGATCACATTTTTCAAACTTTAGTTAGTGTGTAATATTGCTATTATAGCATAAATAATACCTGCAAAAGGATAAAGCTCAAAGTTAAATATTTAGCGAGGTAATTTATTATTACAGAATTCACTTTTCAAGGACTACATAGAACGGCTGGATGGGACTACAGCCCTCTACTTCCCGGGTACATGATGTCAGTATACCGAGTGCTTTTAATAACCTCCGTCCAAAGGAATACGGCAAAAAAGGGGCGGGGCTTTCCTTAGAGAAAAGGAAAAGCCGGTGGAGTATTGTTTGGTTATCAGAGATTGTGAACATGTTGTTGAACTATTTTCACTTTCATCACAGTCTTACAGCTTTTTGCAACTGTTGAAATTTGCGAGGTTTGTAAATAGAAAACATATTGCTCATTTTAGAGAATTCTGTCACAACCCCTCCCAAAATGTTTTAAATATGAGATAATGAGACGATGTGACAAGAGAAATATTTGCATGCAAATACAAATTTATTTTACAGGAGAATTTAGAATCACACAGACATGAAGAATCAGTGTATGAATCTCAACAATGGTGACAAACAACAACAACAACAAAACTTCAAGCTGCAATGCATGCTGGGTAACAGCCTAGTTCAAAACTAATTTATGACTCCCAGCATGCATTGCAGCATGAAGTTTTTTGTTGTTGTTTGTCACCATTGTTGAGATTCATACACTGATTCTTCATGTCTGTGTGATTCTAACTTGCTGTGGCATAAGTTTGTATTTGCATCAAATATTTCTGTAAGAATGATAACAATAAGAATGTCATTTTTTGGAGTGATACTACCACATTGAAGGTTGTAGTTGTGTTGATGTCTATGGGGGTCAGGAACTCTTATACTTTATCACCTTAATTTGTGTTACGAAGATGAACAAAAGTTATAGGTTGAGGAATGGCATGAGGGTAAATAATGACAACATTTTTATTTTTTGGTGAATCATCCCTTTAAAAGACCCTTCTTGAGAACTATGTAATCAGGGAGACTTATTTGCATGTTTTGTTTGCATTATGGAAAGCATAAATGAAAATCACTGTCTTCGTTTCTAAACCAATGAATTCAAATTTGTTTAGGAAAGTAAAGCTATGTTAAAAGGGAGATACTTTCTGTCTGTAAAGTTTGATCATCTGTCTTTTCTGTTGACGGAGGTAAACTGGGATGTTGTCTTAGTTATCTGAAAATAAATTCCCAAAACTCTGTGTTTGTCTTACTACAATATGTTCACTGTTTCAGATTTATTTCGTACTGTAAATCCACCAGCAATGGAAAGACTGATTCATGTGCTGCTGTTCTCAGGTCAGTGTGTAACTTTACACAGCTTTTTTGTGTAGATTCTGATGTTCAGTAACTGAGACATATGTTTTCATATTAAGTGTTTTAAAACGAAGTGTGCCTAATCTTTTCCTAGTCCAGTTCTCTGTGTATTCTTACTCCTGCCTTAATTATTTTATATGTCAGTTCTTGTGTTTTGGGTTTGCTTACTGCGTTTCCTGAAAACAATAAAAAAAAACAATAGAAAACAAGCAGGTCATTTTGGTAAATCTGATTTATTGTCTGTGGAATTGGTTGCAAGACAAAGTTAAAGTCCAGATTAAATAAAAAAATAAGATTCTATTCTATTCTAATAAGATCAGTATTGTAGTGTTTACATCTTTAAAGCTGGTCAGTGTGGGTCATTCTCTTTTTAAATCAGTTAATGATGACCCGCTGGTAATGAGATGATATTACCACAGATTATTCCATCATAGTGATAAAAAAAAAATGTGTGTAATAAATTAAATTATAAACTCACCGGCCACTTTATTAGGTACAGCCCAGATAGCAAAGTTTTGCGGCCCAAATCTGGCCCACACCTTACTCCCCATACTTTACTCATCTGGCCCACATACCGCGTGGAATGATGGCACTTGGGCGGTCCGCTCCTGTTTGCCGGATTTGGGCCACAGGCATGCCAAATGTCAAGACAAAAAAAATCTGAACTGACAAATATAAACAACAGTTAGTTTCAATTCTGGCCCAGATTTATCCCAAAACCAACACCTTTTTGTTCTCCAGTTTGACAGAATTTCTGTTGAGTTTCATTATTATTATTATAGTGATGATGGGCGGGTTTTACTTTTACTTTCGGAATCTAAATTTGTCTACGGTAAACGATTATAATACGGTTTGAGTAAATTTATGTGACATAGCTGAGTCGCTTTCTTGCGATCTGGCGTAGCAATGACATAATTTACATTACAGATACTTTTCGAACCACTACATACAGACCACTGAATTTAGCCAAGACAGGTGAAGATGGAACAGAAAGCAAAACTAACACCTGATCTCCAGAACTAAATACTCTACTCCGAGCTTTTTTATCAAACCAGGTTTTTATCCTTCCTTGAGCCTTCATCAAATTTTCACAAGTTAGAAAAAGACTTATCCAATATATTTGTAGGTACCGCAGGTTTCGCTGATTCATCAAACCATGTAGCTAAAGGTCCTCTAACATCGTGTCCAAATACCAAATCGTTAGGACTAAAGCCCAAACTTTCTTGAGTTACTTCCCTAGCAGCCAACATTAACCATGGAAGACCTTCTTCCCATCTTTATCCAGTTCAACACAATAAGCTCTCAACAATTGCTTTAATGTCTGATGGAAACGTTCCAAGGAACCCTGACTTTGTGGATGATACGCCAAGCTTTGTTGGGGTTTCACATTCAACTGTTTCCCTCTGTCCGATTGGATGATTTTTAAAGTACCGAAGATCGATATGAATTGTGTCAACTTCCCTCATTAGAGTACTTCTACATTGGTTTGTCTATCCCCTTTTTTCCAACGTCTTCGATAGGCTTCTGGGACCACTTCATATACTTTAAGCACTGCTTCTTTTACAACATTATATACTTTATGTTGATATTTCGATTAAGCTTCTTGAGCCTTGCCCACCAACACACTTTGTAAAATAAAAGTTTGCTCTATATCATCCCATGCTCTATCCTCAGCCAGGTTCTCAAATAATGAAAAAAACACATCTGGGTCTCGTTCATAAAATTTCGGTACAAATTTGATCATGTTTGCAATATTAGAAAACTGACGGTTTGATTCTAATTGAAGTACCACTTCCGGTGCAGTGAAATTGCGAATGGCTCATTAAATCAGTTATGGTTCCTTTGATCGCTCCCAGTTACTTGGATAACTGTGGTAATTCCAGAGCTAATACATGCAAACAAGCATTTTTAACTCCGGGTCGGCCAGGAAGGGCGGGGACAGGTCATCAACAAGGGCGCAAGGGTCCGCAACCACCAGAAACAGACCAAAGATACTGATGTGCGCACGAAACGGAGGGTGCGAGAGAGCCCCCGAGGCACAACGAAGGTGAAGGCGGGCGCTGGACTGCTCAGGTGGGATCCGCTTTTGGTAAGCAGAGCTGGCGCTGCGGGATGAACCGAACACCGGGTTAAGGTGCTCCCTGCCGACGCTCATCTGGCCCTAGAAAAGGTGTTGTATAAGGTTGATATAGATAGCAGAACGGTGGCCATGGAAGTAGGAATCCGCTAAGGAGTGTGTAACAACTCACCTGCCAAATCAACTAGCCATGAAAATGGATGGCGCTGGAGCGTCGGGCCCATACCCGGCCGTAGGAGTAGGAGGGAGGAGGGCAGCTGCGGTGGCACGGGCCCGGGGGGAGCTGCCGTGGGTGCAGATCTTGGCGGTAGTAGCAAATATTCAAACGAGAGCTTTGAAGGCCAAAGTGGAGAAGGGTTCCATGTGAACAGCAGTTGAACATGGGTCAGTCAGTCCTAAGGGATGGGCGATCGCCGTTCGGAAGCATGGGGCGATGGCCTCCAGCCAATCGAAAGGGAGTCGGGTTCAGATTCCCGGAGTGGCGGAGACGGGTGCCGCGAGGCGTCCACTGCGGTATCGCAAACATAACCGGAGAAGCCGGCGGGGGCGCCGGGAGGAGTTCTCACTCTTTCCTGGAAAGCGCCGCGGTTCCTGCGGTGTCCGGTGAGCTCGCGTCGGCCCTTGAAAATCTGGTGGAGAAGGTGTAAGTCTTGCGCCGGGCTGTACCCATATACGCAGCAGGTCTCCAAGGTAAACAGCCTCTGGCGTGTTCGAACAAGGCATGTAAGGGAAGTCGGCAAGTCAGATCCGTAACTTCGGGATTAGGATTGGTTCAAAGGGCTGGGTTGGTCGGGCCGAGTGGACAACCTTGGGAGTTTGTGGACAACCTTCCTAAAACAATGGAACGGTCTCTCCTTTTTCTACAACGACATGATTTTGCACCCGACGATATCCAATTATTTACCGACGCAGCCCCATCCGTCGGCTTCGGAGGGTATTACCAAGGTCGCTGGTTCGCCACCACATGGCCACCCCAGCTGCTAAATCTTCCCCAGTCTTCCTCGTCCTCGGCGCTGTTCGAGCTTTACCCATTAGTCATCTCAGCCTTTCTGTGGGGGAAAGAATGGTCAACTAGCAGTATTTTAGTTTACTGCGACAACGAAGCAGCCGTGCAATGCATCAACAAAGGCCGTTCCCATTCCCCCACACTAACGCCTTTGATAAGAAGACTAACTTGGATATCAGCGCGCGACCAATTCATATTAACCGCAAAACACATCCCCGGGTCAAAAAAACAAATAGCCGATTCTCTCTCTCGCTTCGCTTTTCAGAAATTCAGGCAGCTGGCACCGGAAGCGGACCAACACCCCATCCCAGTACCTCCCTATTCGGAACTAATATTCCCCTAGACCACCCACCGAAGCCACTCCTCAACGCCTCTCTCAGCAACACCATCCTCTCAGTCAGAAGCCTCCAACCACACCAAACCCGCCAAGCCTACCTCCAGCTTAGAAGCACACAAACCCTAATAAGGAGCACACCGAACCCTCACCAACCAAAACTGTTAATCCCAGTCCGCCGCCAATCCCCCACACACACCAGCAGCCCACAGCCACAGCGTCGACCCAGCAGAGGCCTTCTATTTTCCACACTGCCGCAGCAGTGCCACCCCAGCAGGGGTCTCTATCTATATTTCACACTGCCGCAGCAGTACCACCCCAGCAGGGGTCTTTACCTATATTTTCCACTGCAGCAGCAGTGCTACCCCAGCAGGGGTCTCTACCTGTATTTCCCATTGCAGCAGCAGTGCCACCCCAGCAGGGGTCTTTCACACTGCAGCAGCAGTGCCACCCCAGCAGGGGTCTTTACCTGTATTTCCACACTGCAGCAGCAGTGCCACCCCAGCAGGGGTCTTTCACACTGCAGCAGCAGTACCACCCCAGCAGGGGTCTTTATCTGTTTTTCAAACTGCAGCAGCAGTGCCGCCCCAGCAGGGGCCACCCCAGCAGGGGTCTTTATCTGTTTTTCAAACTGCAGCAGCAGTGCCGCCCCAGCAGGGGCCACCCCAGCAGGGGTCTTTATCTGTTTTTCAAACTGCAGCAGCAGTGCCGCCCCAGCAGGGGCCTCCACCTGTATTTCCCACTGCAGCAGCAGTGCCGCCCCAGCAGGGGCCTTTATCTATATTTCACACTGCAGCAGCAGTGCTTCCCCAGCAGGGGCCTTCACCTGTATTTCCCACTGCAGCAGCAGTGCCACCCCAGCAGGGGCCTTTATCTGCATTCCACACTACAGCAGCAGGGCCACCCCAGCAGGGGTCTTTATCTGTTTTTTCACACTGCCACAGCAGTGCTGCCCCAGCCAGGGCCTTCTATCTATATTTAAATCCGCCGCAGCAATACCGCCCAGCAGGAGCCTTTTACCGCCACAGCTGTAGCGCCGTCCCAGTAGGGGCTCCCATACACGTTTTTAACCGCAGCAGCAGCACCTCCCGAACAGGGGTCTCCATCCGCATTTCCCACGACCACACCAATATCCGTACCGCACAGAAGCCACAGAAACCGACCCCGCCAGAGGCCCCAGCCGGAAGGCCAGCAACCCACCGCTGTAAACTTTGCTATATTTGGGGGGCCAATAACACCCAGCTTGGCTGCTGTCCTGCACTAGTCGCATTTTTTGGGGGGAAGCGCTCGGGGCGCGGGCAAACACAGAGATCAGAGCCCTCGCCCCGAACCAAGGGGGAGCCCTCTCCCCGGACAGCATGCCAAATTTGCATTCTAAATTCTCAGCGTAACTACGCTGCCCCCCTTTTTAATTATTTGCTAAGGTGAACTCTTGAAACCTACCGCGGAGCAGAAGGGCAAAAGCTCGCTTGATCTTGATTTTCAGTATGAGTACGGACCGCGAAAGCGGGGCCTCACGATCCTTCTGGCACTTTGGGTTTTAAGCAGGAGGTGTCAGAAAAGTTACCACAGGGATAACTGGCTTGTAAGCGTTCACAGCGACGTCACTTTTTGATCCTTCGATGTTGGCTCTTCCTATCATTGCGAAGCAGAATTCGCAAAGCTTTGGATTGTTCACCCACTAACAGGCACGTGAGCAGGGTTTAGATCGTCGTGAGACAGGTTTGTTTTACCCTACTGATGCCATGTTGTTGTGACAGTAATCACCCGCGTGAGTCGTTCCGTTTCTTGTTGCAGTTTCAACTCTTCTGGTTTATGTTGATTCTTACTCTTTTCAAATTCTTGTTCACATTCTCGCTCTTACATTTTTCCTTTTCCCATTCTAGTTGTCGATCTAGAGTACGTTCCCTGCTTTTAATTTCTAACAACTCTTGTTGCTGCTCAAATGTCAACGTACAATTTCCCAAATCTCTTCTTACTACTGCCACATGTGGAGTTGAAGCTCCTGTAGATAACAATTCTTCCATATCTGATTGTGTATCCAAAGTCAACAATGATTTTTCTACCAATTTCTCTTTAATTTCATTACGAAGCTGTTTTACCTTAGCTGTTTTTGGCAATGCCACTTCAATATTAAAATGTTTGCTTACTTTATGCAACTGATCTTTTGTAAGACATTCAAGTTTTTCTTCCATAGGAGTTGTCAAAAATTATTTCAAATAATCCATTTAATATCAAAATATCAAAAATATCTAGGAATCAATTGTATCAAACAACTAATTACCATTTTTCTTTGTAGTGTTTGACTAACATTATCCAGGCCTAGTTTGCATATTTTGAATTTCTAAACTATAGTGTATAATTAATCTAACTCAACCTAACCTCTTCAGTGCGTCCACATGCAGCTCAACTGCTCACAGAGCAGTCTACCCGCGTCCGACAGATCAAAAACAACAAACCAAAACAACAAACCAAAACAACAAACAGCGTCAAATCGCTCTTTACCTAATACGGGTTGGTTTTTAGGTTTAGTTTCTGTGGTCTAAACCATACTCATTATTCTTGCTTCCAAAATATGCAATCCATTGCCATATTTCTCTCAAGTATTCAAACACTGACAAAACGTATTTGTATCTCTCCAACACCAGAATTTGTGTAAATAATCCAATTTTACCATTTCCAACGATATTCAAATTCACATCGAAGTCCCTTTTAGTAATTTCTCCAACCAATTTTGAGACGAGCCAGCTACATCTTTTCTCCCATCCTGTTTTAGACGAGCCCCCACATGTTACGACTGCTCAGCTCAAAGTAGGGTAACATGAATTGGGAGGCCACACGTGAACTTGAGTATATTGGAACCAGATTTATTATAAAGTACAAACATTCAATTCAAAACAAAACATCAAAGCCAAATCATAAAGTTTAACAATCCGACCATCGCTGTTGCTGGAGAGATCGGGAAACCCCTTCCTTCTCGTTTTCTCACTCTCCCCTGAGTGAAGATCAACCAGCTTTTATTCAGCTCTTCATCAAAGGTAATTCATTGCACCTGTGCTTAATTTCCACCTGCGAACACACAGAAGAGAAACACACACACAGCAGAACCCATACGCCCTCTGGTGGCCAATAATAGAAAGGAAGAGTTTCGTGACAACCACAAAATATGATAAAGACTTTGAAATACCCTGTAAGACCTGGGACCTGTTTTGAAAAGGAGTTTCAACCAACACCGAGTTAAAATGTGAACTCTGAGTTGACTTACACTAAGATGCAAGGTCAAGTTTGCTCATAAGTGTTTTACCTAGTGTCCACTGCGACCACCTAAATATGTTAGGGATGCATCGAATATTTGGTGTTTGGCCCAATATGTGAAATGGCTGAATACATTTTACCGAACATGAAGTGTGAAATGATAGCCAAAGTGCTCACATCAGTCATGTATGATCTAGTTTTATCTAACCAAACCTTACATATTTAATATGACTTTAGACTTTATAAATATTACAAAAGCAACTCTAATTTCTCATCACCATCTCTTTATTTATTGACAAACAAGTGTTATTTCTAAAACACTATTGTATATACTGAAAAAGGATTCATGCAATGACGGTCAAGTATTAAGAGCAGAACTAAAGCAAACACTGTTCAAAATGGTGATGGTTTAATAATGTTCAACATTAACAGAGCTCATTATTTTGAGAAAAGCATCCTTCTCAAAACAAACATGTTTGAAGAGCATTCTTTATAAACAGATTAATACTTATCACAGTAAAGGTGACTTACAGAAATTAAACCTTTCATCCTCAATAAGAGCTTTTTTAGTTGTGTGACATACAGTAGCTGGCAACAGTGTTGCCAATATATTACTTTAGAAATTGCTGGTAAGGGCTAACAGTGTAACTTTAGATGAGCTCAGAAAATAGAAAAATAAGCGCTAAAAGTTTTATAACTACCTGCATTAATTGAGAATAACAAGGGATTTTGTTAATAAAGCACATTTTAAATGATTAATGACAATTCGTAAATTATTGTTTTTTAAATAATGTACTTCATCTAGAATTGATACACTTATCATTAATAAAGTATGAAAATACAATTATTAAACACATTTTTGCATAACTGCATTTGTTAATTTCTATTAATGTAGGCACAATGCTTTATAAAAAGTAAATTAGACTTTTTTTATTAGCTCGTTTTCTCACAAGCTTGCAGAGATAGGCTCACATAAACAAAGTTACTGGGTTGTCATTTTTCACGTTTTCTGGCTTGGCAGATGCACCAGATACCTGATTATAGCACTTAAACATGGAAAAGTCAGATTTTCATGAAATGGCCCCTTTATTTATATAATTAATTAATAATAAAAACTAAGAATAGTAAGGAAGTGGAGGTTGAACTTTACAAAATGAATGTGGAAGGGTAGTGGATGATCCCCTGGGTCACTAAAGACCAGAGGTGTCAGTACTTCAGCAAATTGTTACACTCAAGATTTTTCTTTCAACAGGACTCTGTCTGTTCACCCAGAGCATATCATGTCAGTATGTTCTGATCCAGGAGCAGAAGAGCTGGGATGAGGCACAAGTTTACTGCAGGCAGAATTTCATGGACCTGGCCACTGTTGAAAGCAATGAAGAGTGGATGCATCTACAAGAAACAACTCAACCTCCAACAACGTTAGTGTGGACTGGATTTTACAATGACATTGATAGCTGGCGTTGGTCCTATAAAGAAGAGAATGTAACATTGATGTTTTGGCAATCGGAAGAGCCAAACAACATAGGTGGAAGAGAGGAATTTGTTCTTTTTTATAAAACAGGCACCTGGTGTGATGTGGTTGGCACCACTTCCAGAACCTTTTTTTGTTATGATGGTAAGTAATAAATATTAAAGGACCACTGAACCCAGCCAGCAGAGACACATGGGGCCCTGATGGGTTTGATGTGGGCTGTGTATCTGGGTCTCAGCCGGTTTTCTCCATGGGTTCAATGAAAGCCCCACATGGGTTAGCCCAGATGAAATGAACACTGCTTAGTGTGCATACTACAGGGTGATAAATGTGACAACGAATGTTGTAGTTAATGAGGTAGTGAAGTGATAACAAGCAGAATCACAGATGGACACAGAAACAACAAGAACAGGCAGAAATAAAACACAAGAACGAAACAGCCACAGCCCTTGCTGAACTGAATCAGAGAAGAAAAATCCTCTTATATTTTAGTTTTTCTATTAATGTTTTATAGAAAATAATTGTTAGGTTTGACGTCACCATTATGGTGATCAATGTTTGTTTTAGTTGAGCAGATGTAATTGACTTGAATTTTTAATTGTTAGATTTATCTGACTGCTATAGTGTGTTATGTAGTTAGTTATGTCAAGGAAGTCAAGAGCCTTTGCAGGAAGACTAGCAAGGAGAGCATTGCAGTAATCCAACCTTGAGATTACCAGGGCCTGGATAAGGAGTGAGATAGGGTCTAACCTTTCTAATGTTGAATAAGGCATATCAACATGACCACGTTGTCTTTGCAATGTGATCATTGAAGGACAGCTGTTCATCAAATATGACTCCGAGGTTCCTGGTTGTTTTGATCATGTGGTGAGCAATGGACAGCGAGTCCCTCCATGACACCCTGAAGGATCTACCGGAGAGAGGTAGGATTTGAACCACTGGAGAGGAGTGTCTGAGATTCCTAGCGATGACAGGGTTGCTAGCAGTATCTGGTGATTGACCGTGTCAAACGCTGCAGATAGGTCTAGCAGAATCAGGACTGAGGATTTAGATTGCGCCTTGGCTAGCCGCAGTGCTTCTGTGACCGATAGCAGTGCTGTCTCAGTGGAGCAGTTTGTTTTGAAGCCAGACTGCTTGTCAGTAGTTTGTTCTGGGATAGATAGGAAAACACCTGGTTGAAAACTGCCCTTTCAAGTGATTTTTGCAATAAATGAGAGGAGAGAGACAGGTCTGTAACTGTCGGTAGAAGAGGGGTCCAATGTGGGTTTCTTAAGTAGGGGCGTGACCTGGGACTGTTTGAATGTGGATAAAAAAAAGTGCTGGTGTCCAGGGAGGTGTTTGCCTGATATGGCCTGAAGGAGATGGGAGGGGATTGGGTCAAGGGGACAGGTGGTGGGGTGGCTGGAGAGAAGTCTGGTGACTTCAATGTCAGTCAGTGGGGCGAAAGAGGAGGGTTCAATGTTTGAAGTGAGGGAAGTGTGTACCGAGGTCTGAGGTGCTGAGAATTGTTTGCTGTGCTGAGAAACTTATAGCAGAAAAAAAACTTTTTATAACTTTGTACACTTTTGACTCCTGTGAGTTTTATTCACACACAAACATCAAGAATCAGCAAATGAATCTTAACAATAGTAACATGCTTCATGCCACAGTGCATTCTGTGTGCATCATAGAAAACTAACTTGTGACTCTCAGACACAACCTAGTTACGTTTAGATTTTTGCCATAATAAACTCATCTACACCACTCAAAGAACAACTAACGGTAAGACAAGCCCCGGTTTCACAGACAAGCCCCGGTTAAAACAAACACTGATCAGCATAATGGTGACATCAGCCAGTTAAGTGCAATCAGGAGGGGGGTTACATGGGTTCTTTTTAACTGAAAACTAGACGTGCAGCTGCATTCTGAAACATTCCCAGTCAACACCTGAGGTCACGCGATGATCACAGTGATGTCACACCACTCTCATACTGTGACAGTGTGAGTTATATGTGAGCTCAATGTGAATTTAATTTATTTAGTCACTATTATGGTGATTAGTGTTTGATTTAACTGGACTCTTCACCCACTTTTAGATACTAGTTTAACTTTGCCTGCTGTTATTGTTGGTTGGTGAATCAAAATTGTTATAGCAAAGAAAAAACTGAAATGTACCCGCTCTGAGAATACTGGCTAACTAGTGATAATGATCCACTGATCTCATGTTACATGTTTAGTCTGGTTATAAATTTTACATAATTGTACAGCTTGAGGCTGAGCAGTGTTGGGCAGATAAGATGTTTGGAAGGATTTTATGTAACCATTATATGCTACAAAGTCTTAAGAGAGTGTTGAGAAACACATAGACATCAAGAATCAGCATATTAAACTCAACAATTAATTTAGAGAATGAATGCTGGGTAACATCATAGTTCAAAACTCATTCATGACTCCCAGAATGCATTGCAGCATGAAGCTTCTCAGTTTATTCTTACCATTGTTTAGGTTCATACACTGAGTCTTGATGTATTTGTGTCTTAATTATAAACTGTCACGATATTTATGTGCATAACACATAGTCTCAAAACAGCGGTATCTCACTCTCTACTATCACTCACTTGACAGCACAACACTGTTCTCATCAACATTTACCCAACAAATGTGCTCTATACAGTAAACACAAAGTTATAGAAGTCAAACACTGTAGAGTCAAGAGCTCATCAACATAATGGTGTCTTGAAATGACAAACCAGTCACAGCTAAACCTCTAAGCTCACAGTACAATAGTAAGATCACAGTTTGAGCGCACAGTGAGTTTGCTGTGAGGTTACATTTTGACCTCATCGTGAGAATTCTGAAAGCTGATGGTGAGATCACTGTGAGAGCATCGTGATGACTGGGTTTGCAAGAGCTTGACTGCATTGGTTGGACGGCTGGCCAGTAGAGAATGCAGTAGTCCAGTCTTGATATGACCAAAGCCTGGACTAGCAGCTGAGATGCATGCTCCGACAGAAATGGCCTGATTTTCCTGATGTTGTTGAGCACATACCTGCAAGTCCGAGAGGTTGCTGCGATGTGGGAGGTGAATTTCAGTTATATTTTTTGAGAGCTGAATAGTAAGGTGGGGTTCAATCGATGGCTGGGCCACTATAACCAGGAGCTCTGTCTTGGAGAGGTTGAGTTGTAGGTGAAATAAAGATGGTAATAGTGTTTGTGGAGTTGTTTAATCCTCCACTAGTGAGAGATTTCATGTTTTCCTTTCTTCAGTTCATTCCATTAAAAGTTGTGGCTGAAGTCGGTTGTTGGGTTTGCATTTAATTTCTTGTTATCACCTCATTTTCTCATTAACTCCAACATTCAGTGATACATTTACCACCCTGTATTATGCACACTAAGCAGTGTTCATTTAATCTGGCTAACCTATGTAGGGCCTACATGGAACCTCTGGATAAAACCGGCTGAGACCTAGATACACAGCTCACATCAAACCCACCCATGTGTATCTGCTGGCTGGGAGGTTGCAATGTTTCCATCTAGTAGTCAAGTCTGCCTTGCCGACGTGTGTTTCATGTTCTTAAACAATACGCCTGGAAACAAAACAAAGACATGTGATCAATGAAGAAAACTGTCATGATTATTTTGGTGACATGAACATTCATCACATCAACTATACTCTGATTTACATTTACACATTTGGCAGACACTTTTATCCAAAGTGACTAACATTGCCTCATACTATGCATTTGTTTATAAGTATGTGCAATCTCCGTGGATCGAACCCACAACCTTGACATTGCTAGCGCCATGCTCAAACCACTAAGCTACAGTTTCTTAAAGGTATGCAAGGTTAATGGCATAAACGTTTTGGTTACGTATGTAACCTCAGTTCCCTGATGGAGGGAACGAGACGTTGTGTCGAGAACGACAGATGGGGTTCGCCCTTGAGAACCAATCAACTCTGACTACTATAGAAAAGGCCAATGAAATTTGGCGAATAAAATTTGCATGCCGGTCTCCGCCCCCGGATGTCCGGCATAAAAGGAAGCCGGCGTGCAGCATTCATTTACCTCTTGTTCTGAAGAGCCTGAGATCCTCTCACGACTGCAGCAGAATACGATACGTGTTTGTGGCATAAGGGACACAACGTCTCGTTCCCTACATCAGGGAACTGAGGTTACATACATAACCAAGACGTTCCCTTTCTGTCGGTCTCTCGACGTTGTGTCGAGAACGACAGATGGGGTTGCCTATGGAAAACGCCACAACGCTGTATCGCGTCACAATCTCTAGCGAAGTGACGGTAACAGGCCTGGGCGTGTCAGCTCGATGCTTTTGCTTTTTAACTGTAACCTTCCAGTGTGGTGGTCGGGGGGTTCCAGAGCTTTCTTGGAGAAAGATGGGTACAGCCCTGACCGGTAACCTTTCACGGACGGAGGCCTTAGCTCTCTACTGGCGAGAGGCCGTCCGGCTCGGGTTTACACCGGGTAAGCGCAACTTCCTTAATTAGGGATGCGCTGCAGAGGCCACCTCCTACCCGTGAGGAGAAATATGGTGGATATAGGTATGGTCTCGTCCTTGGAGGAGAACGCATGGAACGTGCAGACTGAGTAGTTAGCCGCGAGGTGGAGGTCCACCTGGGGAAACTCATGGGTTACCAGGAGTGGGATGTTACAGACGTCCGGTAGCACTAGGTCCGGTTAGAGCTATCTGTGATAGTTCATATGGTATCCCGGCCTAAGGGGGAAGGCTGCTCTGCCCAGCCAGCCCCCAGGGGGTGCTTGCTTAGTGATGGATGGAGTGCCTGTTCTTAACCAGTATTTGGGTAAGAAGGGAGGTTGGTGAGATAACTATTCTTAGCCATATGTTTGGGTAAGAAAGAGAGGTAGAGAGCACACTGACCCAACCTACTGGAGGGTGGAAAGGTGCTTTCGCAGGCATACGCCCCCCCGGATGCCAGTCCTACATGTCGCCACGTAGGACGTGGGCTGACACCGGGTTTACGCAAAGGTTGTTAACCCTTGCGAAGGTGTTTGGGCGTAGCCCAACCCGCAGCTCAACAGATGTCTGCTAGGGAGGCGCTTCTGGCCAGTGCCCAGGAGGTGGCTATACCCCATGCGGAGTGAGCCCTCACTGCCAATGGGCAAGGGAGATTCTGAGATCGGAATCGATCCACGACCCAGTGCGCCAGCCTCTGCTTGGAGACAGCCTTCCCCTTCTGCTGTCCTCCAATACAGACACGGAGCTGGTCAGAGCTTCTGAGCTCTGCGTGCGGTCCGGGTAGAGACGCAATGCATGCGCTGGACACAACACGAATCGGGTTGGGTCTTCCTCCCCTATGGGGAGCGCCTGCAAGTTCACCACTTTGCCCCGGAAGAGAGTAGTGGGAACTTTTTGGGCACGCATCCGGGCCTGGGTCTCAAGATAACGTGAGAGTTTCCAGGGCCGAATTCAAGGCAATCCGGGGACACAGAGGATGCTCGGAGGTCCCCTACCATCTTGAAGGAAGCGAGCGCCATCAGGAGGGCCGTCTTACTCGGGTGAGGAAGATCGGAACCTCCGAGGGGCTCATGGGGGGCCCAGAGAGCAGGATGGCCATGGTGTAGAGAGAAGAGGCAGCCTGGCCCGCGGCAGCGCAAGGCTTCGGCACCAGTGATGCCGAAGTCCTACATGCCTTGGACGGTAGGCATGGCCGATTCCCCCCAGGTGGCAGCCGTCTGCGGCACAGATGCACCGCAGCCGCACGTTCCACCTGGGGGATCTCGACGTAGCCTTTGGCTGCCCCACCATCGAGGGAAGTGAGGGAGCCAGAGCTGGTTTGACTGGAGCGGGCCGTGAGTGGAGCGCTCCAAGTTTTACACAGCTCCTCATGCACCTCCGGGAAAAAGATGGCACCCGACCCCAGGAACCACGTATCCCCGGGTTAGCATGGCTGACATCACTTCTGCTTCCTCCTGAGCTCGACCCCCCTGGGGGGGGAGCTCGGATTCGTCAGAGTCGGATGCCAGTCTCCCTCCGATGCTGCGAGCGACATCTCATCTACGTCACGCATCTTTTCTGCTGTGCGTGCCTGAGGATCCGGACGGTATGCCACCGCCGGTTGGGAACTTCAGAAGAGCGAATCGGGGCGATCGGCCCGTGAGCACTTGGCTGGCGGGTTTACGTTCGCAGAGGTCCCACATCACTAACGCTGCTAATACAGGCGGACTTCGGGCCGTAGCCACCGATTGACTTTGGGGCCGTAGCGACCAACAGCCGGGTAGCAGACAAAATGGTGGCTGGTTCCCGTAGGAAGACCCGTGACCGCAATTTCTGAATGACAGAATGACGCAGTGCGGGCAAGATGTGTCAACGAACGCTGCTTCAGCGTGCTGGACGCCCAGACACCTAACGCAGCGATCGTGTCCATCCCCCTCCTCGATGAGGGTGACGCACCCAAGAGAACAGCGGGACATGCCGCGCTGGAAATTGCTCAGTCCTGAAAAGGACCTTTTTAGAAAAAATCTCTAACACCTCCGGAACCGCCGAGACGCCCAGGGGAAGGTCGCTGCAGGTAGGGACGATCCGCTGCTCTACGTCGTAGATCCGGCAATGTAGAAGAAAATTCTTTGAATTCTTTTTGTTCGTAGTAATGAGCGAAGGCTGCCCCGATGCTTCGTCTCCGCTGAGGATTGAAGCGGGAGGGATCGAGGAGCGGAATCGCTCTCTGAAAAGAAAGCTATCCACGAGCGCAGAGAGGAGAGACTCATACTCTCGCAATGAGGGCATTCCGTCTCTCTGAGTGCGTCTTGAGCGTGGGAAACTCCCAAGCATGAGACGCACTCGCCGTGACCGTCAGCGGCGTGAAGGCGAACTCCACACAAGTGACAGGAACGGCGCGGCATTTGCAACAACGCCGCAGGAAATTTGCTCAGGAAATTTGCTCTGGAAATTTGCTGTTTTAGAGCTTTGCCGGATGGCGGCAGGGAAGAAGACCGGCGCTGCTAAAGGCAAGCGAACTCGCTGAGCAGAGAGGTCCAATCCGTAGCAGTGCTTTTCCGACGGCGAAGCTATCAGTCCGGTAGCGAGGTAGAAGTCGTCGCTGAAGGAGATGAGATCTGAAGACACTACGGCGATGTGTCTGCTTATATAGCCATAAGCCCCGCCCCGCCCCTTCTGGCGGGCTCCATCGCCATAGGTCCGTGCAGCTTCGCTTCCATTGGCGCAAAGTTTTGTTTCCCTGCCTTGGCAATCACCTTCATAAAGTAATAAAGCCAAAAAAGAGGACCCCAGTATGAGAAACCTGCTCTAGAAATGCTTACAAAAGAAACAAACTTTAAAGCTCAAGCAAACAACTGAACTCTCATTTCACAATAAACTTGCTGAAGAGAGACTGGTTAAAAGAAACGGACCAGCTCTAAACAGCAGAACCAACATATACAGGGTGTCAAACTCAGTTCCTGGAGGTCCAACTGAGTTTTGACACCCTCGATCTACAGAGTTCTCGGACCTTAAGCAAAAGCTTGATGACACACCAGAGATTACAAAAATAGTTCTGTAACACAAAGAAGGTCAGTTTGGAAATTGGAATGAGATGGTGCTGAATGAATTATGACAAAAAAAAATCAAATTGGTTGAGGTGTGAACTGAATCGCAATACATTTTTAAACAGCAGGGGCTGTTCACTGCAAACCTAAACGTAGACTTACTGATATTTCGTAAAAATGCCTAAAAATCCAAGAAAGGCCCAGACAGTATTAGCTTGTTAGTATAAAAATAATTTTTATAATATTAATTTGTTTTAAAATTGCAGTTTAGTTTTGTTGTTTGAAATAAAACATAATTTTATTATACAAAGAAACGTGAAGCATTTAAGAAATAATACAAGGGAAGTTGTTCCTTTTGTAAAAATAAAATCGTTAATTATTCGCATCGTGAGCTAAGTGAATCGTTACATCCCTATATTTTATATTAAATAATGTTGAGTAACACTAAAAATAATTATATAGTGCAGGTCACCTACAAACTTTCCTGTCAGTTTTCAGAACAACGGCCAAAAACACAGAGTCAGCCAAACGCTACAAAATTAATTTAGATAACGTTAGTTCTTCACTAAATTATTGTATGAAGAACAGGTATCGTTACCCAAGTATCATAGACGCGATATATCTGGTATCATTCATTATAAGGATTAAGTTAGTTTTCGAAAACATTATCTTATATATCAAAACAAAACTTTTACATCTATCTAATACTGTATGAATGAAATCAATATACTTCCAACAATACTATAAAACACTTGCGTCTAAGGCACAATTCGTCTGATAATGTTAAAGAACGTTTTCGATTACATTTGTCAAATAATTCCTAATAACACTTTTACTTCGACTTAATTCCTTTTTACTTCGAATAAAAAATAAATAAAAAAATTGAATATTGAATAAATATACTTGCCCAATATAGGTGCATTTAATTCACACACGTGTCTGACAGTGCATCTGGCCTGAGAGTGCATCTGGTCTGCAGACAGACCCTTCCCGCAGCCAAACGTTGGCTTTTGCACTTGCTATTAATGTTGAATAAATGTCGAAATTTCATCAAACAATCATTATTTTGATCATTGTTTGATTTAGTTGGGCTCTTGACTTTGATGAAGTTAATTCTCGTTTTTTTTTAAAGTTGATCCAACTGTTAAATTTTTACAGTGAGGTTACAAGTTTTAACAGAGACATTTTTCCTTTCTTTCTTTCTTTCTTGTCCTACAACAGAAAAGGAAACGGAAGCAAGCCAATTTAGTTTCCACAATTTGTCAATGTCCTGGCATAATGCTCAGAGCTACTGCAGACAACATCATACAGACTTGGCCATCATTCGGAGTGAAGCGGACAAGGAACTGCTGACCTCTATGATGCAAGGAATTAATAGAGCTTGGATTGGTCTGTTCAGAGATTCGTGGAAATGGTCAGATGGAACAAATGTCTCCACATCTTCCATTAATAGGTTGACTACACCTGACATACAGGGAAAGAACCGACCTTGTGGCGCAGCAAGTCCTGATGGTCGGATAGATGATCAGCTCTGTTCAAATCCCCTTCATTTCATCTGCAAGCAACGTAAGTTTCATATGTGATTCGCTTTGAATGTGGACTTCGTTCACAACGGAAACTGGGTGGGTGGATTTCTGATGTTTGACTGACAGCTTGATGATCCAATGAATGTTCAAGGTTTAGTCACAAGCTCTTTTAAACACTTATTATTGGTTAAACATTCGCAAAACCCACAGACAGACGTAAAGTCTGAATCTGTTAGGATTTATGTAAAAAATGATTAAATATGGATTAGGCTTAAGCATGATAATTGTAATACAATTATAATTGGTATGGTAAGGGGGGGATGGTGGTTTTAAAAAAGGGAAAGCTTTTGTCATTTTCTTCAACAGGGGGATGCATCCCCTCACATCCCCCTTCAATTCGAGCCCTGACTATTACCAATACATTACATTTATAAAAAAGAAAAAGTATCAAGAGCAAATTTAATAGATACACTCTTATTCAACACACCACACAAAAAATACACAGTGCACACAAGCTCACATGACGGAGAAGGACACATCACACACACTCGCACATACAAAGATTCTGTGGGGATATAAACTCTGCAGGACACCTGCCCTTCAGGAACAAGATAGGGATCCCTGATTTGAGTCAGGTGTGTTAGATAAGGAGACATGGAAAATGTGCAGAGCAGTGGGTCCCAGGGAACAAGTTTGAAAACCCCTGCTCTAAACCAGGATTGCCTAGCCTCCAGAGTTTAGCTTCAACCCGAATCAAGCACATATTGAATAAAACCAATTGAATCAATGTTATTTTGTCAGCAATAATTATTGTGATCAGTGTTTGCTTTAGTTGGGTTCTTGACTCTTGTATTTTAATGTCAAGTTTTCATCGTCTGCTATAACAGTGTTGAAATATGTTTGTTAATGCAATGGAAATTAAGATCAATTGGGATCAGGTAATGGCAATTTTTATTGTTGTGAGGTTATATAAATATAAAAGAAAGCTTAATGCTGCAATGCATGCTGGGTAAGACCATAGTACAAAACTCATTCATTACTACCAGAATGCATTGCAGTTGATCTGCTTATCTGAATAAGTTTAGTCACTGTCACCATTGTTAGGTTTGTACGATGATTGTTAAAGTGCGTCAGTAGTTTTTATTCTTTATTTTATCACATTATCTTTACACTTTAAAAAGATCAGCTTCAACATTATTTTGTATCATTTCTCATCTCCATAACAGCTTAACAAATAAGTACACTAAACCAACTCAACTATAAAACATCTCTTTCTTTATCAATGCACAAGAGTTTTTATGGAAAGACTACTGTAAGCGTTTAAAGACTTAACAAGAGTGAAGAGCACAACTAAAGCAAACACTGATCACATCAATGGTGGTTGATGAAATATCAACATGTTTTTAACATTAATTGCCGGTGCAACAGTGATATTGATTACATTACATTAACATTGACAAATCCACACATTGATATAACGGTTGGTTGCTGTCAAGGTTTCTATTGATCTTGAAGACGTTGATGAGCTTGTTCAGGCGTGTTTGATAAGGGTTGGAGCCAAACTCTGCAGGACACCGGGACTCGAGGACCGAGTTTGGGCACCCCTGCTATAAACGTTTACATACAGTACTGTACAGTTTTTATATTTTATATAGTTCTGTGCAAAACATGTATTATTAAATCCAAAAGTGAAATCTGAACATAAACCATATTCACGCTAACAACACGTACATGCATTCAGTAACCGAAGGAACAGTATGAACACTGGGGTGTGAATACACATACTAATACAATTATAATATATATATACAAAATAGACAAGAAATGCCTGAACTAGGGCAGCACTAAAAGACAACATGGACTAGAACAGGAAGTAACACTAACATAACACAACATTTCAAAATAAAAGACACTTTACAGAAAACATTTGATTTTATGAATTGTTTTCCCTCAAATTGTAATGTTTTAACAGATCAAAAGAAGCAGATTGTTAGATTTAAGGTGAAATCCGGTTTGAATGTAAATGATCCTGCAGTGATGGAGACCATCTTACAGTGGGTGAGTATTAAACTTTTTCATGTGAAATTAAAGCACATACAGTTCCGTGTACAGTACAGAATAAAGACACATTTTATATCATTGTTATGTATTTAGATAAAGCAGAAACTGAAGGATCATGGGATGGAGAAGAACACAAGAGTGAGGTGGAGACTGCAGCCTGATGGAAATGTTTTTGACTCCAAACCATGATTGTGAAGATGGTGTTGAGGAAAGTTTGTTTAGCGTTATATAATGTTTTTTATTCTCCTCTCAAATAAATGAGTGTAATCTTATCCCGGTAAAATCAAAAATTACATTTCTTATTTTTCATGGTACACTGCCGTGTTTATGATAAATATCTTACCTGTGTGGGTCATTCTCTTTAAAAATTTGTATGCCCTGTGACGGGGTAAGAGAATACGACAAACACAACTGGTAAGGCAGAGCAACCCCAGTGGGGAATTTATTCCAAAACATAAAATAATATCCAAAACTGTAAGGTCCGGGGTGCTCGTGGTGTGCTGTCGTCCGATCCGTGCTCACGCTATCTGGTGTCCTGTGTTTCCCTCGCTGGCCTCTCGCACTCTCTCTCGCGGGGGATCTAGAAAGGACCCAGCGTTAGGCGTCTTATAATTCAGGGACCCAGAGTGATGGGAGCACGCGGCTTTTATGCCGGGCCGTTTCCCAGGTGACGCTGATCCCAGAACGGCACCTCGCCACAGCCCTCATAATCTTCAATCAATATCTGAAAATGCATTTCCGCCCTCTAATGAGTATCCACGTCAGTTAGATGGCTTGGGCTGGACCAGAGCCACTCAGAGAGAGAGTTGC
The DNA here is from genome assembly GCA_006030095.1 of Triplophysa siluroides. Classification (NCBI taxonomy): domain Eukaryota; kingdom Metazoa; phylum Chordata; class Actinopteri; order Cypriniformes; family Nemacheilidae; genus Triplophysa; species Triplophysa siluroides. The sequence goes on along the minus strand of VCII01000241.1, from coordinate 56,218 downwards.
ATCAACTCCATTGACTCCAATGAAAAAAAATTCATAGCAATGGCGGTTCATGCATAACATAACTTCCTCAAACTATCTGAAGACTGCATAAATCACCTGACACGAACATTTTGAACTTCCGTTGTCGCCTCTCTCTCTTAATGGCTCTGGGCTGGACAAAGCCCTTAACCTTGCCTCTCAAACCATCAATCAACTGCTAGCGACAGCACCAAACTATTGTTGCGGCCCACACCTTACACCCTATACCCCCTCATCTGGCCCACATACCACATGGAAGGACGGCACTTGGGCGGTCCGCTCATGTTTACCTGATTTTGGCCACAAGCAAGCCAAAGCAATAACCCATGTCAGCCAAAAACAAAACAAATGAGGCAGAAAGGACCCAAATATGGGCAAAAGTATATTTTAATTCTGGTTCAGTTTGACTTTTTTAATGTTAGTTTTTCAGACTGCTGTGGCTGAGATTGTTATGGCAAAAAGGCGGCGGCGGCGGCGGCGGCGGGGGGGGGGGGTGGACTTTTTGCCGACCACCATGTTGTGAGGAACCACCCACGTCACGTTGACCTTTTCCCCCGATCCGCCCACTTTGGTAGTGCCCCGCCCATTTGGTTGTGCCTTGCCCCGTGTTTGTTGTTCCTATGAAGAATGATTACTCTTGATTTACCTTTCATCTCTTTAATCATTTTATCTGCTTGTAAAGCACTTTGGACCATCTCAGTGGTTTTAAAACATGCTGTATAAATAAATAAAAAATGATTCTCTGGGGATGAATGAAATTCTTCATGAATATAAATATGGGTTTTAAAGGAAATTATGAAAAATAAACACGGTTTAAAAATAGAAATAAATGAATAAATTAAGCAACGAATGACTTAATAAATAAACCAAGCAATGATTTAATAAATGAATAAATAAAACAATGACTAAATAAGTAAATAAATGAATAAAGCAATGAATATATAGAGATATAGGATGTGACAAAAACTTGTGTTTTACAGAGACGACTACGGTCCCGTTTCACAGAGACGGGGTGCACTCCTGAGAGAGGCGAACACTCCAGCTCGTAAATTGTTTTGACATGTTAATATATGCAGGAAATAAACAATTACTCTGTGATTATTTTTATGCTTTTATGTTTATTTTGCATTTAAAAAAACATTGATTGTTGCTTGTTTTTACACATTACCTTTAATAATAGGGGTAAAGTTATATTATGATTTTTGCTTACGTTTGGAATGTAACAATGTTATTAAGTTACTAATTATTAATATGTGTTTTCCTGTAGCTCAGTGGTAAGAGCATGGCGCTAACAACGCCAAGGTCGTGGGTTCGATCTCAGGGGATTGCACATACTTAGAAACAAAAATGTATAGGATAATGCAATGTAAGTCGCTTTGGATAAAACGTCTGCCAAATGTAAAATGTAAATGTTATGGATGGTTGTTAACCTGTATGTATGCTTTATTAAGTAAACGAAAGTAGTAAAACAATTATGTATTAGGTTAGAAATGTTTTATTGTAAAATGTAGTGTAGCAAATGTAGTACATATTTCAGACTAAAAAAAGAAGAGCACAGCGGAGACGAGCAACGCAAAGAGCAAAAAGGAGATGCAGATCGTATCGAAGACGACTTAAAAAGACTGTGGAAACCTTGGCAAAGTTCCAACTGATGACATCAGAAGAGAAGCTAACTGCAACCATAGACTGCTTGGCTATAAAAAAGGGAAGAGCGAGATGCATACCAGATACTGTTTGACCAGTGTCTCTCGATGCGTGACCCATCTGATTACACCTTTGCTCGAAACTTATAAACAAATGTTATTGAGTTAATTTTGCTTTTATTTAATACATATAATTATAATATTTGCAAATAATTGTGTCTACCACTCGTGTGTTTGATAAAAATTAAAGTGAGAACGTACCACAGAGTCTTTTGTCCGAATTGTAAGTATTTAAAGGATTATGGTTTAGGCCAGATTCGACTTACTTTACCTAACCTGAGAATAATAAATAAAAAGGTTAAAGGTGTACAGGTTTAATAGACACTATAATACAGACAGAGCGCGGTTATAACAGAGTATATTTATACTTGTTTAGGTCCGGCAGGGTGACAGAGTTGGACATTTTAATTTACATTTACATTAAGTCATTTAGCTGACGCTTTTATCCAAAGCGACTTGCAGAGAGTTCAGGGAGCAATAAAAGGATATATCATACCGGGGCAATAATACAGTAGGTGCTAATAAAAAGTTACTAGTTTCGACAAAACCTAGAACAATACCTGTTTGCAATGTGATCATTGAAGGACAGTTTTTCATCAAATATGACTCAGAGGTTCCTGGCCGTTTTGGAAGGAGTGATTGCGGTATTGCCAAGTTGGATGTTGAGATCGTGTTGCACCGTAGGGTGTGCCGGAAACACGAGTAGTTCTGTCTTGGCAGGTTTCAGCTTGAGGTGATGCTCTTTCATCCAAGCTGAGGTGTCCTTTAGGCAGGCTGTTAGGCGAGCTGCTACAGTGGTATTGTCTGGGTGAAACGAGATGTAAATCTGGGTGTCGTCTCATAACCGAGATGAGGATGTTGTGTAGATGGAGTAAAGGTGCGGTCCACGCACTGATTCCTGAGGTACCCCAATGATCATGTGGTAAGCAGTGGACAGCGAGCCCCTACATGACACAGTAAAGGATCTGCCGGAGAGGTTGGATTTGAACCAGCTGAGAGGAGAGCCTGAGTTTCCTAGCGATGACAGGGTTGCTAGCAGTATCTGGTGATTGACAGTGTCAAACGCTGCAGATAGGTCTAGCAGAATCAGGACCGAGGATTTCGATTCCGCAGAATTCCTTCCCTCCATCAGGCATTCTGCATCAGCATCCTGAAAGGCAGCTTGTGTAGGTGCTTGTTCAGGAAGCGCAGATCCAGAATAGGGCGCATCCCCCCACCTTTCTTGGGAACTGTGAAGTACGGGCTGTAAAACCCGGAAGACATCTCGTTTAGAGGGACAGGTTCGATCGCACCTTTCGCCAGAAGGGTGGCAACCTCGGCCCGGGAGCGTTCCCCCCCACGACCGAGGTGTGAAGAATGCTCCGAAACCTGGGCGGGCGCTTGGCGAACTGGATCACATAATTCAAAGCGTGCCTGTCCTCTCAAGCACGCATGACGGCTGGTGCGCTCGAGAGACCGACTGAAGGGGAATGAAGATTGACATTAGTTGGGCTATATTTTTTACTACCGATTTGAAAAGACCAGACTCACACTCCACACCTGCTCTGATCTGCACTTCACACATTCACCCACCCCCCTGTGCCTTCCCCACCATTCTACCTGCACTTAAGGTATGTGTAGAGGATGTGAACCGGGTCTTCAAGAAGAAGAAAGCAGAAAGCTCCAGGCCCAGACGGTGTTTCACCTGCCTGTTTAAAAGTCTGCGCTGACCAACTGGTCCCCATCTTTACACAGATCTTCAACAGATCTCTGGAGCTGTGCGAAGTCCCCCACTGCTTCAAACGCTCCACTATCATTCCGGTCCCCAAAAAATCCAAAATCACTGGACTTAACGACTACAGACCTGTAGCTCTCACGTCTGTGGTTATGAAGTTGTTTGGCCTACCTGAAGGACATCACTGGACCCTTGCTTGATCCTCTGCAGTTTGCCTACAGAGCAAACAGGTCTGTTGATGATGCAGTCAGCATGGGGCTCCATTATGTTCTGCAACACCTTGATAGACCTGGGAATTACGCAAGGATCTTATTTGTGGACTTCAGTTCGGCCTTTAATACCATCATGCCTGACCTTTTCTCAGACAAACTGACCCAGCTCTATGTTCCCACCCCAATCTGTCAATGGATCACTAACTTCCTAACAGACAGGCAGCAACTAGTGAAGCTTGGGAAACTCACATCCAGGACTCTCACACTCAGCACTGGTTCCCCTCAGGGATGCGTGCTCTCCCTACTGCTCTTTTCCCTGTATACAAATGATTGCACTGCAAAAGACTCCTCTGTCAAGCTCCTAAAATTTGCAGACGACACTACAATCATCGACCTCATCCACAATGGAGACGAGTCTGCTTACAGACAGGAATTTGCAGAGCTGTCTGTCTGGTGCAAACACCAACAATCTGGAGCTCAACACGCTCAAAACAGTGGAGATGATCGTGGACTTCAGGAGAACCCCCCTGCACTCCCCCCACTCCACCATCATGAACAACACTGTGGCTGCAGTCGAGTCATTCAGGTTTCTGGGCACCATCATCTCTCAGGACCTGAAGTGGGACACTCACATAGACTTCATCGATAAAAAAGCCCAGCAGAGGTTGTACTTCCTTCGCCAGCTGAGGAAATTCAACATGCCACAGGAACTGCTCACACAATTCTACTCAGCCATCATCGAGTCCGTCCTGTGCTCATTAGTGGTGGGGCGTTCATGAACGATTCGTTCATTTTGAACGAATCTTAAATGTGACTCGGGAAGAACGAGTCGTCTTGGGAAGTGATTCGTTCATTCACGCATGCGCATTGCGCAACATGCTCCAGACGCTTAAAAAAGCAATCAGAGCCGTAAGGAGAATTGATTAGTTCACCTCTCGAGTCTTCGGATTCGAGTCATTCGTTCATCACGTGACAGCCCTGTACGCTAAACAAATGCAGTCAGAGCCGGAAAGAGAATTGATTAGTTCACCTCCCGAGTCTTCAGGTTCGAGTCGTTCGGTCTTTTGTCACGTGACCACTTGCCGGATCAGTTGGCTGTCACGTGATGAACAAACGAGTCAAATCCGAAGACTTGTCAGATAAGAGGTGAGGTGAGCTAATCATAGACTAAATACCTAGGTAAACAAGTAATTAATCTTTTCTGTTTATTATAGCATTATAGTTTTGTATTGGTTGTAATGTGATCAACGTTTGCATAAGTAGTAGATTTGTTAGGAAAGTGACACCTAACATTTTAATTATACTTTGCTAAAATTAATGAAATGAACAATAGGAAAAAAAAAAGATTTGTTAATTTTGCTGAACGAGACTCAAAGGTCCGAGTCAATGAAATGATCCGAACTTCCCATCAGTAGTGCTCATCCATAACTGTCTGGTTTTGTTCAGCTACTAAGTCAGACATTAAGAGACTACAATGAACAGTCAGGACTGCTGAGAGTATTATTGGTGCCCCTCTGCCCAACCTCCAAGATCTTTACACCTCCTGAGTGAGAAAAAGGGCTATGAAAATCACTTTGGACCCCACTCACCCAGCTCACTCCCTCTGTTGCCATCTGGCCAACAGTTTTTTCCCGCAGGCTATACTCAACCTGAACAATTAAAAGCTCTTACTACACACTGTCCATCACTGTCACGGTTGGTATACTAAACTGAAACAAAAACTCGAATTATAAACAAAAACAGAACTTTAATCATTTCTGGGGAACACGCGGGAGATAACATATTGACATAAACAATACTGGACAAAGAACTAAGGAACACACAGGGCTTAAATACATAGGGAAGACACTCAGGGAAAACAGAATCAGGTGCGGGACTAATTAACAAAGATGAGGGAACACATGTGAAAACTAATTAACTAATAAAGAAACAAACCAGGGGAGTAAAAAACCTAACAGAACATACATAACTGTGACATTACCCCCCCCCTCCAAAAGGCGCGTCCTCGCGCCAAAACAGTACCATTGGGGGAAGGGGGGGGTGGGCGTCCTGGAGGCTGGTGCAGGGAACACTGAACATGACGGGGTGGGAGACCTCCAGGACGATACGTCCAGCTCGGGGACTCTGGAGGGCGCCGGCCGCTCGGGAGGCCTGGAGGCCATCCCTCCCATATGGCTCCCCCCCAAAAAAATATTTGGGCTTAGTCCGGGAGCTCATATGGGGGTTGGCCTGGACCGGCTGGGCAGGGCTCTGGCGCTGGCCTGGCGGCTGGGCACGGGGTCAGGAAGGCCGTACGGGAACGGCTGGAGAGGCTCGGGAGGCCAGACGGGACTGGCTCCGAGAAGGGTTCGGGAAGGCCGTACGGGAACGGCTGGAGAGGCTCGGGATTCTGCGCGCTCTGTCTCCGGTGGAGGACTTCGGAGAGATCGCGAGGTGAGTCGGATCGCCCGCAGCGTGCACGGACGGGATTGGATGATGATCGATCTCACCTGGGACGGTTTCGCTCAAACGGAGTTGAGCACCCAATAACCACCGAATGAGATCGATAAACTCCACAACGGGTCTGTCCTTGAACTCAGGACACAGACACCGAAGGGAGTCATCATCCAATCCCAACAAAAAAACACGCATTCAGCGAGCGATCATTCCAACTCACCTCGCGACTCAGAATGAGGAAGTCCTCCACATATCTCTCCAGAGGACGGCCATCCTGGCTGAGGTGGTACTTCAGATTGTCCTCTGGAGAGACGTTGAGCCGCAGAAAATGCATAATTTTAAAGGTCCAGTATTCTGTCACGGTTGGTATACTAAACTGAAACAAAAACTCGAATTATAAACAAAAACAGAACTTTAATCATTTCTGGGGAACACGCGGGAGATAACACATATTGACATAAACAATACTGGACAAAGAACTAAGGAACACACAGGGCTTAAATACATAGGGAAGACACTCAGGGAAAACAGAATCAGGTGCGGGACTAATTAACAAAGATGAGGGAACACATGTGAAAACTAATTAACTAATAAAGAAACAAACCAGGGGAGTAAAAAACCTAACAGAACATAACATAACTGTGACAATCACATTGCACATTTGCACACTTGCACATAGCTCTGGAGCATCCTTCAGATTACTTTTCTCTCCCAAGCACCTTCACTTCTCATTTTATACAGTAACCATTGTGCCGTAGTGTATTTTGTTTTTGAATTGCAGGACTATTGGAGAGATTTTTACCGTTAGAATCGCACAGGGTGGACCACCGTCAAACTTTTTTTTGCAGTGGTGTTACAAGTACATATCCACTGGAGAAATGGATCAGGAAGCAATAACTGAAAGGGATGTTACAGACCCTGAACTGATTGACCTAATTAAAGAGGTATTTCATTTAAGTATGGACAAATTGCATTGAATTGTGCATCATAATTTTATGTTTAGGTATTGAAAATGGCATCCTTTTGAAACAATATGTAAAACATGTAAACTCCGAGGAGGTCTTACAATTTGCATACAGTTTGTTTGGGTCTTTTGTGTTTCAAAGATTCAGGCAGCTGACAATGCATCCCTGATGGAGTGCACAGACAGGATTTTGTCATGTGGATACACAGGGGCTGTGTCAGAAGAGATTCTGCAGTAGGACATTTATTTTGTTATAGGCAATTGAAGTGGACTTGATTTTTTTAATTCACTGTTTTACCTTGTGTTACAGCACGTAGTTCTACAGGCTACAGTGAGGTTACTTCCCACGTTACAACAAAATCTGCTCTGGAATAAAACTGTATGGGCTTCTCACCTTGGTCCAACACGATACTGACATTTGCAGACAGCTATTTGTTCCAGGATAATTTTGCAAATCAAGCAATAAATACTATCTCATAGATAATATGAACTCAATCAAGAACCATTTCAAATATAAATGTATGGTTTTCTATTTGTTTTGTAAATTTAAGGTGGATGCTGATTTTCTAGTGACATCACTATCATCTGTCTTCAGCGAGATGGGTGGAATTAGGTGTCAAAGGGAGCCCAGAGTAGTCAACTTTCTGCAGTACTATTTAGAGGACTTAAAGGTGAATGTGAATAATTTGTACAAATTAAAAATGTTATTATACTAAAGTTGAAACTCTTCTGTCTTTGTTGCATGTCTCAGTTTAAAAACTGGATTAGAAAGGATTTACTTCTTTGAATTTTGTTTTTTGAAACTAAAGCAAATTTGTAGTAGTTGTGGAAAACCTTACTGCATTGTTCACGTTGGGGTAGTTCCTGCATAACTCTAAGCCAAGTTTTAACTTGCAGTTACAATACTCACTGATTTTTATCACCTTCTCAGAAGAGAGCAAAAACAACAAAGACAGACCCAAAGAGGACACACAGAGTGAAGATGACAAGGCAGAAGGACATACCAACAACATGCTCATTAATGTTGGCAAGTTTTATCATTGGCTGGCAGGACAGTCTTCTATTCCATTAAGTCATGCAGATCGTGAGCATTTAAAACTTGTCATGGAATTTGATCATGATTGCAGTGTTTGCTATGGTACATGCATTATCTGTTTTCCTGTAGTTAACGGATGTTCCCGCTCAGTCACATTCCCAGTTGTGCAGGCTATGAATGTGGACGCTATTAAGGATGCTCCAGCTCACCTGCTGTGTCATTGTTCAAGTTTAAAAATGTATGTTTGCAAAGTTCCAACACAATATAAAAGTTGCATGCATTCATATGTTTTTATTGTTGAGCAGTTTATGCAAAACCAAAGTATTACCAAGTAACACTCTTACCTCAAGGTCCTCAGAATGTACATTAGTGTTCAGCATCTGTGCAATCTCCCAGATCTGTGTCGGAGTCTGGTTTCCAGTGGTGTAAAGTAACGAATTACAAATACTCAAATTTCTGTAATTGAGTAGTTTTTTTAGGAACTGTACTATTTTACGTAGTTTAAAAACGATCTACTTTTGCTTGAGTACATTTTTAGTGCTGTATCGGTACTTTTACCGCTCTATTTTTCCTCACATTGTCGTCGCTACTTTATATGCTTCTCTACATATATGACTGTTAATGCTAATCCAATACAATTCAGGTTACAAATGTTTTGTATTTTTGCATGCACTTATTTATGAATTTCTGCATTGTGGGGCCTAGTACACATGATTGAACAGTGTTTTTAACTGGAAAGCTGAGCTCATGATAGACAGACCGAGAGACAGAACAACACATTGAATGGTTATTTTGTCTGAGTTGTATTCAGCTATTTGGTTCTGTTGTGTTGGCATTTTAAAGAGTTTTTGTGACGTCTGTTTTAGGAGTTGTGCAGAAGAGTATCTTGTTGGGGTTTCTTGATTCAGTCATGTTCACTTAACATGTTAATTTCATGTTGAGTTTACATGTTTCACTCGTGTTCTATCTACATGTTAATTTCATGTTGAGTTTACATGTTTCACTCGTGTTCTCTCTACATGTTAATTTCATGTTGAGTTTACTTGTTTCATTCATGTTCTCTCTACATGTTAATTTCATGTTGAGTTTACTTGATTCATTCATGTGGAACCAATGTCCATAATTGAATCATGTTAAACCAATGAGTCATGGGCAAAAGCTTAGACATGGGTGTGGATGGGAAGATCCACACCCATTTTGTGGATTTTGAAGAGGGAGCCACCCATTTTGAAGAAACACATTTTTTTATACCAGAGGATGTTGCCATTGCAAAGTTTATGGTAAAAAAGTTGAAAAAGGAAGTGTGTCAATCTATAGCATACATCAAGTGATTTTTCTGAGAGGTAACATGTATCGGTGCACAGTTGTGCTTGGGCATGTAATTGCTGCTTGCAGCGGTTTTACGGATCTTATGGACCAAAAAAAGTGTATCATTTATAATATTTACTTGTAAATAATTGTATGCTTTGTTTTTTTTCAGCAAGAGCCTCTGAAGACTCAATCAAGCGTTACCACAAAGTTGTACAGCTTTTAAAAGGTGGTTTGAGCAAAGCGGAAGCTTACCCTAAAATCAAGGTTGACCGACATATCATTGTTATGCAGGCTCCTATCGCTGAATTGGCTTCAGCAAATCCAGAGGAGTTCAAAGCACTGACAGCAACCTTTAAAAAGGGAGAAAGTACACAAAAATGTTCTAATATGTGTTATGCACGTTGTCTAGCTCAGCCTAATGTGGACGTCATAAGGCGTTTGACAGACAGCAATGCACTGCTTGATATCTTTTTATGGTGAAAAAACGAATTTGCTTGCATCGATAGATGCTGTGTTTAAAGTAAATACAGGTTCTTAAAAATCTTGTGATGTTCCAGGGTTTTGTAACATTTAAGTGTGTTTTTTGCATATTTACCGCTGGTCATCTGATCTTAGAAGAGCATGTTGATCATTGGAGATTGTTCTGGTGGAAAATAAAGACCTTGGTGGATGTTGATAATGTTAATACATTTAATAAATGACATTTTGTATTATTTTATTATTATTAACTCATGCTTAACTACTCATAGACCAACATGAACTCATGACTTGTTAATGCATCATTGTAAAGTTATCAATTACACATTTGGATTTGGATTCAATTTATTGTCATTACACATATACGAGTACAGTGTAACGAAATGGATTTAAGAAGAAAAATACAGCATAACATGAGGAATGTGGGGAGAAAAACAAATACACATAATACACCATAGACACGACTTGCAACAGGGGAAGTTAATCCAGCTCCAGCAAGCAGCCATCCGGTCCAGCAGCCATTACAGCGCCGATCACAAACCTGCTTGTCAGGCTGGTGGTACAAAGCGACGGAGGCGTTGGATTGGGTGAGGGGAATGTGTGTGTAATAGTTCCAACCGCCTCAGTTGAGTGCGGCATATGTGTGTGTATGTGATAGTTTGTAATCCGCCTCAGTTAAGTTCGGCATATGTGTGTGTGTGTGTGTAATGGTTGTAATCAGTCAGGTGTCTGTAGAGTGGGGGAGGAACGCAAGAGCGTCTCACTGCAGTGCTCTTCACAGGGTTGATTTCCCAGCAGCGGCCTTGGCCGAGGCCAGTGCTGGTTCCGGGGAGCCGAAAAGATAAGATTGCGATTGTTTTGTCTTGGGGCGAGTAAACCACATTCCAATTCCGTGGCTACTCTTTGTCCATTTTGGTCTCCAATACCATCAGTTTTCCTTTGCAAAGCCGTGAGATTCTCCATGATAGAAACCATATTGCGGTTAATAGTCTCAGTCTCAATGCTGACCGCTCTTCCCACAGCTTCAATCGATACGGGCAGCCTTGTGAGGCTTTGGACAGCTGTTCCCGTTTTATGAATTCTTCGATAACCCAGGGCAAAGCCTAATCCAATCAGCACAAGACCTGTTATCATGGTTCCGAATAGGTAGATATCTTCGATGTCCTCCACGGAAAGAGCCGCCAGACACACGATCCGCCATCTGTCCCACGCGTCCATCGTGTAGCCAGCTGCGAACGTTCCGTCAGGGCAGTTAGGTTCCCCCGAACCCAAGCTCCTCGTCGAGAAAATGGTGTCAGTTGCGTTGAGAGACCAGTTGATCAGATCCATAATTTCAAAGTTTGGAGAGCAGTGCAGAGAGAGTCTCTCAATAGATGAGACGAGACGAGACAGGAGACAAAGCAGGGAAAATAAGGGCAAGGACGGGGAGTGAAAAATGCGACCGCCTCCGTTGAGAGCCAAACGAGAAGGTACTACACATTCAGCTCATCATAATCACTTATCATTGAGTTCCATTTGATGGTTTGTCAAGTTAAAGAGCGGATGTGTCTATGTTAAGACTGTTCATTATAGACATGGGGCCTGATCAATACTAAGAAAACCATCATCTGTAGGCTAAAACTGATTTGTAGTCTGCTTCATGAATACATGTTACTACACGTTGTACTTCACCCTTAAGGTCAATGGAGCAGTGCCTTGGGACCCAGTCTACTGTAAGCAGTCAAGTTGGGTATGAATAAAAGTATGAATAATCATGCAAAACAGGTTTTTATAATTGTCAGAATCAGAAGAGCTATACTGTCAGGTGTGCTTGCCAGACAATTTTCTTTGGTGTTGAAAGCTTCTAGTATACACATTCAACACAATGACAAGACAAATTATAACAAAGACTTACAGTTTAAAAAGACTCTTAAAACAATTGCATATATGAAATAAGAATAATGTACAGAAAATGGGAATAATAACAAGAGAAACTGTACAGGGTTGCGTGTTGTTGAATTTACATATTTACAGATGGTAAAGGCACAAAAAAAATGTTTGCGCCATCCAGTGTTGGGTGTAACTAGTTACTAAGTAACTAGTTACTGTAATCAAATTACTTTTCCTTTGAAAAAGTAAAGTACGGGATTACTCTATGTTTTCCTGTAATTTAATTACAGTTACTTCTGATGTAATTAAACTAAATACTTTGTGTAATTTCTGTGTGTGCAAACATGGAATTGACATCAAAATTCAAAGTCTAACTTTAAAATCCATGCTTTAATGTATTATTCTCACATTTGTAATAATTTGGTCAGTTAATAATAATACTTTATGTAGTTTTATATTATTGATTTGAATGAATTAAAAGAGCCGTTTCATGTCTATCCTTGAATCACTTAACTAATCAAGGTGGATGTAGGATATAGAAAGTAATTAGTAATAAGTAACTAAATACTTTTTGGAGAGAGTAATTTGTAAAGTAATCTAATTACACTATTGAATATGTAACTAGTAACTAGTAATTAATTACTTTTTCAGGGTAACTTACCCAACACTGGCGCCATCCAAAGTTGTTTGTTATGTATTTTAAATAGGGCACTTAGCTCAGTGTTGATTAATACATTAATTAACAAACAGGTACTAACATGTAATTAAGTTAGCCGTTATTCACAAGGTTGTAGTTAAGGTTAATTCTTGATTAGTACATGCCTTAAATCATCCTTAGTTCATGATAAAGTAACACTTAGTTTGAACATTAGTACATGATCATTCATATAATATGTGTAAAATATGTGAAAAACAGACTTTCAAGAGGATTTATAAATTGTTTAATTCAATCACTACATGTAATTTGTAGATTGCTCAACAAATGATTAATATTCCCTAGATTCACTGTTACTCTTAATTTTTCTGATTAACATATTATTCGTGTGTATTGCTCTTTCCCCTTCCCTCTTTACTTCTGTTGTACCAGACAATTTACAAATTGGCAAATTATTTGTAATCCTCAGCACCTCCAACTCAAGCAGCACCAGTATTACGATTATATGTCCGGCAGTAAGTAATGGTCACTTGCATACACTGTGGCATTGAAATCAACAAAAGGAATTTGCTGGTGCACATTAAAAGGAAACACAAGCAGAAGGTAACCGAAATTTCAGCTAAACGGCACCTGTCATGTCAGTGCATTGATGCAAAAAATGGCATCTTTGCGGTTGAAAAATCATTCTTTAAGCCTTGCTCTCCTATACATGTTCAGAAAAAAACATGGGGTGCAAGCCAAAACAACTTGTGAATTGGATGATTGCAAGACAAATTCTGAATTTGCAGTCCGGAGTGGAATTCTTCCTTACAAGTGCATGCATCTTAAGTCTTTGCTTTTCTGCCCACAAATGGCCACTGCATCCATCATTTTGGAGGAGGAGGTGCTTTCAGAAATTGTTGATGCAAAGATATTTGGGAACGTAAGGAAGAAAAGCTGCTTTAGCCGCCAAAAAGAAGCTGCTGATGCAGGTGTTCCGCTTTCTGTTAGGGTGACAGTTGGAGGGCCGCCTTCTAAAAAGTCATTTTCAATATACGAGCCAAAGGTAATGCACCACAGCAGACTGGGGAGGCTAATAGCAGCGTATGATTCTAAAAATAATTCCTGGCACTGCCCATGCGCTAAGGCAAGACAGTCATGTCCTCATAAATCCATTGCTAAATGGCATCTGTTTACAACTGACCGACATCTGTTCAGAACTTTGGAGAGTGATCCCAGACCAGATCCAGTTGAGATTCATGATGACACAGAAGTTCATGAAGTCAATGCAAGACCAAGTGGAGTTGAAGGGTCAGCATATCCTCCTGAAGATGCAGGTCTCCGGAGGATGGTGCAGTATTTTTTGTAAAAAAATGGTCTGCCTGCCCAGCTTCCCCAGCATTTGCTGTAGCTCAGTGGTAAGAGCATTGCGTTAACAACGCCAGGTTGTGGGTTAGATCCCAGGGGATTGCAAATACCCATGTACAAATGTATAGGATAATGCAATGTAAGTCACTTTGGATAAAAGCGTCTGCTAAATTCATAAATGTAAATGTAATGTAAATTTGATCACTGGCTCCAGGTCATTGCACGATATTCCGAGGCAGCTGATGCCAAATGAAAAAACATGCATAGAGTGTGCCGGGCATCTAAGTGACCCAGTGCTCATTACAGCACATGCTAAGCTTGTGACGTATACTGGTGTTGTTGATGGTGAGTCATGTCACAAAATGCCATCCATATCCACTTAGCCACAATCATTTAGCTAATGTAAAAGCAACGTCAGGGTTGTACTGTAGGTTCACAGTGAACTTAGAAGTAATATGATGGATATCAATCAAACACATCATTCTGCTGTTTCTTACTCCTTTTTTTCAAGGCTTTTCTACATACTGCAGGGAATGTCCTGTCTGTGGGCTGATGTACCATTATCTGGAATGGAGTGATGGCATTCACAACTTTAACGACCATGTTCTCATCACTCTTCACTTGTGTATTGTACTACGTACGACTTTAGGTAAGAAGCAGATTTAAATAATGTTTACACTGTTTTACACTGTTGTATGAATGTGTTCTGTATTATGTCTGATACTGTCTTAGACTCACCACGCTGTAAACCGAGTAATTGAGGTTCTTGAACAAACAGAAAACAAGACCTTCCCTAAAAAGGCAACAAAACTCCATGCGTACATGCACTTTGAAGCCCTGACTATGCACAACTACTCTTATTCTTATTTCAACTGTGGATAATATCCACCAGTGGTTGTAATGGACCTACACAGAGAGAGTGTGTTCAATATGCCTGGTAAGTAACAGATTAGACTGCATTCAACAATGAAGAAAAACATTGACAATACTTCTTAATACTTTGCTTAAATTCACAGTAAGTGAAATGGAGGCTCCACTAGCAGGCTTCGACGGCAATGTCAACATCAACAAATTTTGGGACTCTGTGATTTACGAAATCATTTGTAGTGGATTATTAACAAGTAGGTGTCTCTTTACTCAAAGTAGACACTAGCTCTGTTTCATCTTAATAGCACAACATTTTTATACCTTTAGTCCCTAAAGTGTATTGCTGTAGGCTCACACAAGGCATTTAGTAGATAAAGGAGCAAAGATGTCAGTAACTGAGTTGTCTATCATTCGGCTTCTAAAACACCTGACCTTTCAAAAGGATGTTTTTTCTTGTTATTAAGCTTTTTTTTCAGATCAAGGTGGCCGAAAGAATCCCTTCGTGGTTTCACCAAGTTATACCTACTGGGCACCAAGATGCACTATTGTCATTTCATAGTTAATTCATTGTGTTTTTTGAAGTAAGCTAAATATTGTCATTATTATATACATATGTATGTATATACATACATATAACATGTATATATATGTGTGTTATTATAATAGGTGGACATGGTTCGACAACTGTGCCAGCAATGTGGCTTGGACCCAAAAGGCTCAAAGATGGACCTTGTCCCAAGACTCCGGGACGCAATGAGGAACAGGTCTTCTTATGACAAGGTCTTTGAGAAGGTCTGGGGAGCTTCAGGTGAGATGCATGCTTTTAACCAAACAGTTCTGGTTATTGTACAGTGATGAAATATTCCTTCTGCCAGAAGAAAGTACTGTAGTATGTAGCTTAATATGCGGTAGCAGTTTAAAAGTAAGCATACAGTTTTGTATAGGTTAGTATTTGTCACAGAACTTAAACCAAGGACCACAATATTTTTACCTCAATTATGTGTTTTCCGTAGGTGGCTGGGCAGTTGTTATGTGCCCCTGTGCAGTGGTCTATTCAATAAAATTTAATTTAAGAGCAGTGAGTCCCAGAGACTATGCTGATATTTTGCTTAGCTGGAAGCACCCAAACATTGCCATTTATGTCTTTGTGAGGGGATTGGCAACACACACAAATTTGAGGGAGCCTGAAAGTTTGCCATTTAATCCACACGAGGGGAGGCTGGCTGAAGCCACCACTGACAATCTACAATTGGCGGCTGAGGGAAAGCTATAGATCAATTTACCATGGTTCAAAACAAGAAAAATTAATGCTAATGTAAACTGCCATCCGATCACTGGATCAGCTGACCATTACGCTTTGTATGATTTTTCCATGAGCGGAACACAAAGGACCCTAAAGATGCCCTCCGGAGGACTGCAGGTATCCCAGAGCTTACTGGCTGGGTCAACAGCCAGTGTGCCGAGCACTTATTTGCAAACATTATTTGCAAATTATTTCATGAATACCCTCACACCATCTGGGCATATCTTTATGATGCAATACATACTGCATCACCACGACACAAAATGCAATCATGTCAATCTTCTCAGATTGTTCTGGCCCAACTGACATGGTTGTTCCAGGTGCTACAACAAGCCAGACAAATGAAAAAGCAGGCAGGAGGTTATGGGCAGTCGACCTTGTCCCAGAACAACATAAATTGGTGACATATACACTTTACAGTCATTTTCATATTTTTTTCTGGATTGCTGGTCCAATTTGTATTAGTAGTGACTTATTTTACAATTTGTGTATTTCCCTTTTTCAGTTGGCTTATGTCTTGGATAGAGCCAGAGATTCACAATAGGATTTGCTTCAACTGAGCCCAACTCAAACATTAACCAGAAATGACTTTTGGTCTTTGGCCATTGATGAGTTAGAGGCAATGGTAATTGTCCATTTTAATGCATTACTGAGCTGTTGTGAACACGCATTATAATCATTTGCTATCAGAATTGTTGGTGTAGAACACAAGGAATGAATCACAATAACTATCTGTAGTGGAGTAGGCGGGGCGAGACCGTGGTTCGAGACCGGTGAGTAATTGTGAATAAGCGCCAGCTGTGCGCACACCGGGCTCGAATCACGTAGGAGATTGGGAGCATATAAAAGGAACGAGCGACCGGACCGTCGATGAGAGAGGACCGGGCCCGAACTTGTGTTAAGTTGTTTTATGTTTGTGTTGCCGGCAGTCGTCCGCGAGGGGCTGCCGGCTGTTAACTTACTTTGTATTATTTTATTAAATGTTTAAAATGTTTATCTTGTTGATGCTGCAACTCATTGGGGCACCTTCCACTGACGGTCTCCGGCCTTTTAACTCTTTTGCATCTTTTTGATATTTTCCCCCTACCCGGGTTACCAGTTTTGTTTTTTTTCCTTTTTTTTTTTTTTTTTCCCAATCAATTCAAATGTCATGTTGCCTTTTCTTTCCCCATTCCCTTGTTCCTGGGAGCTACAGCAAGGATAGCAAGTTCCAGAGTTTCAAGTTCTGCTGTTCTGTGTTCATACTTGTGTTCAAGTAATATGCATTTGTTCATAGTTCATACTAACACAAATATCTATCTGCACCCTTATGTAAACAACTTGATCTTCCCTGTGATAATAATGTTCTTTATTCATTTTTTAATGAACGGCCTAAAAAGTAATGTTTTTTGCATGTGTCACGAGTGATGGAAGAGTACTTTCCATATGGTTAACTTAATCTTTTCAGGTTTTGCATGGTTCCACTCAATTTAAACTTGTGGGGACACTCCAGGCTTTCACATAGGTTTGTTTTCATTCTTATCTTTTTACCTGAAAAACCTTTCTGTGCACTCATGCGAGTGCCATTAATTGATCAAGTCACTGATAAACGCAAAGAGGTCTGCACATCCAAGTAACCCAGATTGGGCTCAGGTGCAGGACAACAAAAAAGGTAAATAAAAAAAATAAAAAATGTGTAGTTCACACACTGATGTAAATGCTCCAATGCCTTAAATGCTTTCTAAATTCACTGATAAGACATGAAAGCTAGATAAACACTTCTTTCTTGAATAACTGGAGTTTACCCATTATGACATGTATAGCAGTTCTGTTTGAGACCATACATTTACGTTTCAGAACACCATTTTGTTCTGTTCACTTTTGACATCTAATTTTATTTATTTGACTTCTTATTTTTGTTTAGTGATGAGAAAAGGCTAACACATTCAAAGTTTACATATTCAGATGTTTAGAAATATTCAAATATTTTATCAAAGAGATGTTTGTTAAATTACAAAAAATATCCTTTCCAGCTAAATGACTAAAAGTTTGGCCTTTTTCCTTAACAGACTGCTCCTTTTCTGGGGCATCACTGTAAGCTCTGTCTGCAGTTCCACTTCCTCGTTTGTGGGCTGAGACCTTAGCACCAGAGGATCACAGGTGGATTGCCGGCAGGATTTTTAGAATGGGGTCCAAACGAAAGCAATGAGCTCCGTTACAACCTTCAGCTCTGGTATTTCCCACCACAGCCAGCACTGACGTACAATCAGGCTCCAGCTCCGGACAGATTTTTCTCCCATGCTCTTTTGCTGTGGATGCAATATAAGCTGTGGAGGGTCAAGGTGCTCTGTCTTAATCCTGCCTGTGGACAGCATCAGTTTACAGGAGGCGGTCTGCACAAGAGGGTGTACAACATGTTCACAGAAACCCTCATCTGAACCAAGTGCAAAGCCTTGCATGTGTCCTGGAGTCAGACTGTCCTGCAACAGTTGGATCTGGGCCATCGCTTTGGGTTATCCTCACGCAGAAGTAAGTTAACTTTTCTTCCACTGTCAGTATTTGCAAATACTTGATGTATTTAACATTAATTTCTTTGTGGATTTTTGCTTTTCCTTAGGTATGCCTGTGATCTAAGATTCATTAGACTCCTGCGTGAGTATGGCCTAGGCAACAGTCCTACACGGGTCATCAATCAGCTGCGTGAGAACCACAGCGAGGAGTGGCTCCAGCGTCTGGCCCGGTACACCACCCAATGTGTCGACTTCGTCAACTGCCCTGGAGTCTTGCCAATAAAATTCCAGGAGCCCCCATAGCCTACAGTGGTGCCAAGCTGGAAGTGGCTCCTCATGGTTTACAGCCGAGACATCCTGACAAGGCTGGATGAAATCCATGCCAGGATAACATCCACTTACGGCACAGTCTTAAAGATGGATTCAATTAAAAAGGTCAGTGGTGGATTTTTGTTTATGTATGCTGTTGTATGTTCAGCATTCTACACTGTATGATGTTTACTGATGATGTTTTATATTTTAAACATGCTCCAAATTGGCAGGGACGGCAAGGTTCAGTGGATGGCCGGATCTTCTGATAAGGCTGGACATCTGGCATTTTATGCGCAGGATCACCTTGGGATGTACAACCGACGCCCATCAGCTTTACCCCATCTTCATGTCACGACTGTCAGCGTGCATCTTTGAGTGGGATGGGGCTGATGTTTCTCTGCTCCGCAAAGCCAAGAGAGAGCTGCTGATGTCCCAGGGTTGGCCTGCACTGACGGATGAAGATGTCGGCAAACACCTTAAGAGGGAAGAGTTGGCTCTCCATTGTCGGAGGAGGACCCGCGGAGAGAACACTACCATCCTTCTCCTTGAAAGGCTGCTTGCAGAGCTCCTCAGCAGCTAAGGCAACGACTCCCTGGGTGTTCCTCTCCTGGACAGAGAAAGGATGGAGCACATCTGGAGTGTCCAGAAGAAGCATGTGAAATGCATCCAAGATACCCCTGGTGTGGTGCTCTATACAGAGAAGGGGGCCTTAACCAAGGGTGGTGTGCTTCTGAGGACATACAGATGTGCCAGAGGCTCCACTTCTCTCGAGTCCTTTCATTTACATCTAAACCGTTTTATCCCAGGTTCGTATACACATAGAATGTATATGTAGAAAAAAAATATTGAGCGTGTTTATTTGAGACCCCCTAAACACAGTTTTTGTCTATTTGGTACCAGTGCCAACAGTCTGAACTTTCAAATTTTTCTGCTGGAGGGGCTTAACAGGTGGAACCAGGAACGGGAGAGTGCTTGCTTGTCATCTGAATCATCAGCTTTCCGCAGATACACACGGGGTGTCCCTGGGTCCGTAAGTATACCCTTTGGGATACCGACCCTACTACTCATCAGGAATAACTCCTTGGCAACCTGCTTGGTTGTGGCTTTTCTCAAGGGCGCAGCCTCAGGGTACCGGGTTGCATAGTCTACTATTACCAAAATGTATTGGTTACCCCTGCAGCTCTTGGGGAGAGGGCCCACAATGTCCATCCCTATTCTTTCAAATGGGGTTTCAATGAAGGGTAAGGGGATCAATGGGTTATGCAGATTAGGTTTTGGCACTGAATGTTGGCATTCTGGGCAACTACGGCAGTAATTTTCGATTTCATAAGAAACATTTTAACACCCTTGCTTTGTTTTTTCTACCCCTAAGTGAGCACCAAGCAAGTTGTATGGCCAAGTTGCAGCAGCATGGCTCTGTGAGTTTGGGGTACAAGTAAATGATCGAGAACCTCTTCTCTTCCTCCTTCTTTATTTGGTAAAGCAACCCCTTTTTGACTGCAAAATGTGGATAAACTAAGAGATGATTAGTAGCGCATACCCCTTCCACTACCCTTACATTTTTTCGAGCATTGTTGAGTGTAGGGTCATTAATTTGTGCTGTTCCATACTGGCCTGTTAGCATCTGCTGTCCTGTCACCTCCCCCGGTCCGTGTCTGCACTGGTGAGTTAGAGTTCTATCATTCTGATTCATATGACTTAATCCTCTTTTCCTGTTTTTACCCCTGGGCCGCTTTGAGTCTCTGGCCCTGCCTGCTTGTACATCTTGCCACAACTTGTGAAACATAGGGCAATCTCGACCAAATAACACCTGTACGGGGAGCAAATCTTGACCTGCTGGGGGTTGACTAACGACTTGTGAACAAGGGTAATTCCATTTCCAGAGTCCAGTAATGCTTCTACGTCTTAACTGTTAACTGACATCGGACACGTCACAGCTTGGAACCCACCGCCCCCCAAGAAGGATGCAAAGAATTCCGCCGTTGGCATAGGTTCATCGGTTTGGTTACATTGCCAGGAAATATGCCCCACTTCCCAACACTTGTAACATGTTCTTGGTTTATACGTTGTAGCTCCAACTGGGGTTTCGGGTTGGCTGGGATGCCTCCCTTGTGTGCTGGCCCACCTGGGGGAAAAGGCTTTGGGAGCAACCTTTGTTGGGGCTGTGCGGCATTTAAGGGCCAGGATTTTAGCATGTCTGTGCTGGCTTGGAATCTTTCAACAGCCTCCAGCATCTCTTGGGGAGAGTTTGGGTTATCCTGACATACAAATATTTTAGCATCTACGGGTAGGGCTCTCACACATTGGTCCATTACCAGGGATTCGACAACTTTTGTTGCTGATTGAACATCGGGCTTTAACCATTTCTCATCATCTTGTGCATCTTTGTATGTGGAGGCTGGTCTTTCTTGAAGCTCCACGCATGAATCCTTTGGGCAGTTCCGAACTTGGTAAGACCACTACTACTTAATACTTAGACACTGTGCTAGCTAACAGTTACGCCTAAGTCGAAGAAGGCTTGCTGCGATTCCCCCGATAAAAAGAGGGCTAGTATTTTAGCCCACTGGCCTTCTGGCCATCTTTCTCTGGTAGTAATGGTCTCAAAAGCATGTAAGTACGCTTCAACATCGTCCTTTTCCACCATTTTAGGGATAAAGTCACTAGCCCGTATCCTACCAGCATCTTGCACCTTATTTAACTCAATTTCTCTTGCTTTTAATATGTTAGACCTCTTTTGTTCCTCAACCAGAGCAGCTTGGATTTGCTGTTGCATCTTGCTATTCTCTATCATTATTTTAAACAAGTCTTGCATCTTGCAATCGATTGACTGGGTACTTAGCTTAGAAAACAGGTCGGTGAGTTCCTCCACGTTGCCCTGGGACATCAGCAATTATCAGAGCACGCCAGCATTCTCCACCAAATGTGGCACTATGAGAGGCCGAGGATCGTTTATTGGTGCAGTTCTTCAGAAAAACACAATGTGAGAGTTTCTCCAGTAAGCAGGTTCAGTTTAATGATCAACAGAAAATGTCCTTGAATTACAACTAAAGTCTCTTTAGCATCAAAAAAAGGTAAACTTAAAGTTCTCTACTGCTCTTGTCGTCTAGCCATGCGACTGCTCTTCTCTCACACCCAAACAATGTCTCTCGTTAGCTGCAGCTGTTCTCTCTTTTTAGCAGTCTGGGTTTTGTAGTTCTCAACAGGCGTCCATCTTGCTTCCCAGATTCCGATGTGGCCACCTGGGAGTTGAAGTTCTTTCCCAGACGGTGTTGAAGATATTTTTGGCTAAAATATAGAGGAATAATGTATACAATTGTTTACTATTATAAGTTAATTTTAAGAGTTTTTTATCTGGGAGGCCGAATGTTGGTTGACACAAAGGAACCACTATGTAGGCTGGGGGAGGAAACACATCTGTTTCACATTATATTGGGGGTCTCAGATAACTCATGATGCCACAAGATAGATATTAATAGAACATTTAAAGTTGTGCCGAGATTTTCACAGCAGTGAAGAAACATTACTTGGGTGCCTTTCTGGTCTGGTGGTAGAACTTTGTCCATGCGTTTCTAAGGTTCAGATTCTACTCCAACATCTTAAAAAAATCATTAAAACCAAAAGGTGTTCATTTAGGATTGTATATCAACAGCAAGAAGACATTTGTATGCATTTTGTTTTGTGCTTTTACCAGAACAAAGTGCTCGATCGTCTGTGTGAAGACTGTGATTTGTGCAGCATTGACAGCATTGTGCACGAGCACAAAGAGAGAACTTGTAACATCGGCAACGAGCACTCGCCATGATGTTATTTAACGCATACCAACATATTTCTTAACAAATGGGGATGTTTCTTTCTTTAAGTAGGCTACACCTTGCCAGACAGTCCATCTTTGAGACGTAGCCTCAAGAAAGATTTATTCAGAGACAGGACAGCTTAATGCACTCATTATGTTTTATTTTTTCATCGATGTTGATTATGGAAAGTGCAATTTGTCGGAAGATATGGAGTGGGTCAGATATGGTGTTGACCACTTAATAGGCTATACATTTTGTTTTGTAGAAAGCCTTTCTTTAAAGTGAATTTCGTTTTGTATGAATTGTATCTTAATATTAATCATTGTTGCATCAACCAATTGTCTATGTTTTATAAATTAGAAGAAAACAAAGAACGTTGTGGAATGGAACGAAGTGCGTAACAAACGAACAAACCATGTCACCATGGCCTCCGAGTAAGGCTGAAACATTACGTTGTTCTGTTTTTAATCGATTTGTCGAATACATGTCATAGTTGGTTGCACCAACAAGGATTATGTAAGGGACTCGATATGGAGGTGGTGTTAGAATCCATATGCAGTAAATCAGTAACAGTTGATCAATCCAACCAGGCAAACAGAGCAAAAGCAGTAATCCAATAAACGTTAATCCAAGATAGCAAGCACAATGGTCACAACAGGCAAACAATAGAACCGCTTGGTGAGGAAGTGAGAATTTAACTGGCAATACTTCGCAACATGCTACGGCATGGTCTGGTTAAATATGGCCGACACAGGAAGTGAGGGCGTGGCATGAAAGTCCAGCCTAGAATTCAGGAGACGGCTCCCTCTGGTGGGTGGCTGGTTGACTAGCAGCCCTACTCGTTACAGATTAGGTCTAAATCTAAATTAAATCTAAATTAATTTAATAATTCTATTGCACCAAACTGTAAACCTTGTTTAAAAACAATCAGGTTTATATTTAAGCTATTATTTGATCCAGGTTTTAATTGGACACTAAATCTGGTTTAACTTCAATTCTGTTGCTCCGTTATTTTAAACTCTGATTTATCTCTCAGTTAGGAATTAACTTTAAACTTGCTACTGAAGCAAACATCTGAAGATCAAACATATTGATACTACAATGTGCGAAAAACTGATCAGAAACAGATACATACGTCATGTGTGAGCTTCAGTGATGTGTTTATTGTAAATACATTTTTTTATAAATAAAACACCCCAGCCCGACACAAAGCAAGGCCTTACAGCATATTGTACCTTCTTACACAAAGGGAAACTGTTGGATTTTGAGACACTAAAACGCGAATACTCTTTGTGTCATCAAGATTTCAATAGGTGCTTACAAATAAGACATAAAATTCACTGTATTCATAAGGATATTAATGAAAAGGAAAACAATAACATTATATCTTTATTAATATCAACATATAAAGGGGGTAATATGACTAAAACAATTACTAAATTATATAAAAGGCTACAAGACAATAAACTAGAAAATACAAAAATGGGAAATGGAAGGAAATTTTGAAGTTTTGGAAGAAAAGTGGAAAAGTATTCTTAAATCACAGTAGAAGACAACTTATTCCACAACTTGGAAAGAATTTGGATGGAAAAACATCACCAGATTTTTTTAACACTGAACTAAAAAGATATAAAAGTTAAAATGCAGCCTGTTGGAGAATGTGTGGCACAAAAACCCAAGATTAGCACTAAACTCTGTTTACTTTAAAGGGGTCAAATGGCACGGCTAAAACGAATAATATCGTTTGTTTTAGATGAAATGCAATGTGTATACACGATTTAAGGTTAAAAAACACTGTATTTTCCACATACCGTGCATGTTTGTATCTCCTCTTTGCCCCGCAAAAGTGGACAACTGTTTTTATTTTAAATCACTGTTTGAAGAAAACAAGGTAACATATGGTTTTATCATGTACTAAACTAGTTAAATATTCTTCTAAATTCAAAACTAACTTTAAACATTTTCCTGGTATGATGTTTCTTTAATGAACAAATTTTAGATGCTCTTCCAGTGCAACCCACAAGAGTGTTCTCAATAACCACAAGTCTAACAGGTGTTAAGACCAAAAGGATTCAAACACAGCCGCAATCATTTAGACATCATTCAAACCATATGCGCAGATTTATGTTTCTGCTGGTGGGTGCTCAAACCTCCACAACACCTGCCCACTTACCTGCACAATTAAAGTGCATATAGTACAAAATGAGTTGTTCCAATTTAGCAGACTTTAAGTACAGTATACCAATTTAGTATAGCTAAAGTATAATTGGATGGAATTTTAATTAAGTACATACATACGTAAATTATATATGTATTTCAAATACATTTTCGTATATAGTCACTAGGGCAATGTTTAGATTGCTGAAAAAAAAACATCTTTTCAGGTCATATGTTTATTAGTATTATATTACCATGTACAATATTGCATAAGCATTTAAAAAGCAAAGAAAATAAAGGTACAGATGTGAATCATTAAAATGGGTAAAAAAAAAAAATTGGGAAATAGAAACAAAAATTGGGAGTTTTCAAAGAGATCTCAGCAATGGCAGACTCCACGACAGAGCAAGCTCCCGAGCACTATGATGGGAGCAGCTTGTGCCGCAGCTTGTGTTTTCCACGAGTTTTAAGATGCAAAATGCATTCTGACACATACAACCGATTTGTCTCTTTTGAGACAATGTGTCTCTGCTGATTAATTTAATTCATGTCGCCACCAACGACAAAATCAAATTTATGCGCTTGTGTCCCTCAGATTATAGTACACAACTAACAAGACAAACATAGTGAGAATGATCATAATGAGCTTCAGCAAGAACAATAATAGAAATCACTGAATAAAATCAGTCACCATTTACATTAAACATTCAGTTTGTATATCCAGATTAAGAACCTGTAAATGAAACAAGACAATAAGAAAAACATATATACTGTGTATATATATATATATATATATATTGGTTTTACACTGAATTATATATAAATATATATCTATATATATGTCATGAAACATAGGCGAAAACCCAACTGCAGGCAGCGATTTACGGTGTTTAACAAACAGGATTTAATTTACACGAAAAATTTAACAAAAACCCACGATGGGGTATAGAACGAGAAAACAAGATTACAGTAAGCAGACAGAACATAGACTAACTAATACTGGATTAAAAACAACACTAGACATAAACTTAACTAAACTAAACACTTACTAGACTTGACTTACAACTGGATATTCCACAACAGGAACACACACAAGTAAGCACAATGAACGAGCACAGGACAATAGACACAAGGGCTACTTAAAGGGGATCCCATCAAGAGGGGCCAGGTGTGGGGCATGAGCTAATAAACGATCAATAATGAGGAGACAAGAGGGCGGGAACAGAGACGAGACCGGAGAGAGCATGTGGCAAGCCAAAAGGTTCAAAATGTCTCTCTCCACATTAAACAGGGAATCCTGCCATGATTCTGCCACAAGACCAAGAAAGACATGACATGATGAGGCAGAACCATCACATATATATATATATATATGTGTGCTCAGAGTTACCATATATCTTGGCTCTTTCAAGCTTTAGAATGGGAGTGAATGGAAAGTGAGATTTTAAAGCTTCACAAAGTGCAACCATCAATCAAAGAACTGCTCAGCGGGGGGTTAATAAAGTCTTTCTGAAGCAGATCGATGTGTTTGTTTAAAAGAGACATCCACATTGACAACTTTATCAACTGTATTGTTTAACTTTCGTTCTCCATCTACTACACATGCACAAGGGTGGAGGTGTTCTGGTGACGGAGAGGGCAGCGCATAATTTATAAGGGAAGTTAGACAGAAGGCCTTATAACCCCATGGAGCCGTGTCGGGCAGTTCTTTAATTGATGGATGCGCTTTGTGAAGCTTTAAAATCTCATACTCTATTCACTCCCATTCTAAACCTTGGAAGATTAAAGATAAATGGTATTATAGCTCCACCTGTACTTGCATAAAAGAAGAAAGTCATTTACACCTACACTGTAAAACATTGCTGTAGTTTTGCTGCAGGGTTGCCAATAACTTACTGTAAATTCCATTATTACTTAAGGCTAAAAAGGCTTGTGCTCCGATTTTCCCGAGATTTTTAGTCTGGACTTGTTGCAGAAAGTCTCTGCCACTCTGCGGATTTGATCATTTAGTGTGTTTCTGTCTGAAACTTGCAAAAAGTCTCCAAGTGTATGATGTCTAGTTTAAAAAAAATCTGTTCAGATTTGAAAAGTATTGTTGTGTATTCCAGACATTAGAACTACTTTCCTATTAGTATCGTTTTCAAGTTTCGAGTTAAGTTAGAGTTAAACTTTACTTTAATTAAAATCAG
Organism: Triplophysa siluroides; assembly: GCA_006030095.1. Lineage (NCBI taxonomy): Eukaryota > Metazoa > Chordata > Actinopteri > Cypriniformes > Nemacheilidae > Triplophysa > Triplophysa siluroides. The sequence continues at coordinate 29,365 of VCII01000241.1, read as the reverse complement.
TAGCTAACCCTCAGGGCCCTCTGTGATGACCTAAACTATTGTAAAAAATTATATTTAAAAACTTTAAAATACTATTTTCAATAAAAGTTGGACAATTTTCCCTATGAGATATGTATATTTGACTTCCTGGACTGATCCGGACTCTATCCACGTGAGATTTTCAAGTCTCACGAGAGTAATTCAAGAACACGGAACCGCTGTAAAGTTAGCTTGACGTCTAACATTCATTAGACATTCGGTTTCATACCAATTAAACTATTTGCGCCTGTTATGTTTTGAGCCCAAACTAACTCAGATAGACATAAATATATGGCCTTTACGATGCACAGGGCTTAATTTCTTGAAGAAAAAAAATTAACCATGCAAATTGTTTAAAATTATTTAAACAATTTTACATCATGACATTATGCTATTAAACCATTACTAAAATGTTCAGAAAAACATGCCTGTTATTGCACAAGTCTCCGTTTTTTGGGGAATTAGCACTTTTTCAACTTTTCATGTATGCAATTATATAAATCCATTAAACGACAAGAACATTTGAGATAAAGGTCTCAAATCAACTGAAAAATATTCAGAATATTATTCCCTATAATGCATTAGACATGTGCCGGTATCAAATTTCCATGCTGAGATTAATTGATTACGGTTGTATCACGTTGTATACGGTATTATCATGGTATTCAATGATATGAGAAATACAGGTTGAAAATATAAACCAACTTTTGTTTTTCGTCTTGTTAACAATTTTAATTATTTTTAATAATAAAGAGAACCTTAAACATTTAAAGGGGTGATGCAACTGTGTGTCATCCATTCTGACTTCTTTAAAATGTTAAACGTGATGTGACTGTCTTCTCAAGCATGGTCTACTTGCAAGTTGCGCGTATTATGTAGTATTTCTGTGCTAGATACACTCCCCCAGCGATCGTGCAGGTTTCGGAAAGTTCTTTTCGAACATATAAAACTGTTTCGTAACAACTTTTCTTAGTCCCTTATTGGACAATTCTCCTGGAAAAGCACGTGGCAGCAAGGCAGCAAACTGTTATATGGAGCCGTCCCAGAGTTAAAAGATGCCGGACATGAACCGCATGCCAAGCCAGTGTGTTAACTATTATAACAAGCTTAACATTTATAAACAGCAAATTCACTCGCACTTTGTGACAGTTTATGACTTTTGCGTTTCATCAACGAATAATTAAAACAATTATTCTCCCACACAGTCAATTTTAATTACTCAGCTTACTTTTAGCTGATTATTGTATTTTAGTTGCTAAAATAAATGACGCAAACTTTAGCATAGCTAACGTTAGCCTAGAGGAGCTCTAGCCAACTCCTAAACCACCTTGAAACAAGCTACTTTAGATGCAAATGAAAACAGTTTGTGTAACTTTGGCATCTTGTCATTCAACTAGTTGTTTTTGTGGTATTCGACACAGAAATTAGACAAAGTTTCATAAAATTACCTTTATCTCCCTGAATAGAATCGGGTGGTTGTCACAGAGATGAGCGAACATGTAAGACGTGTTCCCTTGTTTCGCTGCCACTTTCCATCCACATGTCTTCCACAAAGGGAAACCGCCTTCAACCAGCAATCCCTCTGCATTTTTTTGGAGGCCAAAGTATTTACTTCAGACTTCACCCTTTTAGTAGGGGGATACAAATAGTCGGAAACCGTTCCTCCTTCCGTCATGCTTCCTCTCCATGTGGTACTGTTAACATCAGAGTGCGCATGCACTTTTGTTCGGTTGATGAAAAATAAACTAATATGCGTTCTGAAAATCTAAATGTTGATCTATATATACACCGCGATAACATAATGGTGCAAATCCAATACCGCGATTAATCGCATTACCGAATATAGGCACATGTCTACGTACCATAGGGGAGAGTGGGGTGATTTGTGCCAGGGGGGAAATAGTTCCACCCCTTGTTTCTGAAAAAACATAGAAGAAATTGGTCATGTGACCACATAATTTTGAAAAGCCATCCATTTTACTCATCCTCCAAAGAAGAGAGACACATGGCATGACAGGTAAGCACATTTTAGCTAAAAAAACTGTTTTTTTCCTTTTAAAGTAAAATTTCTATGATCAAGGTTTTTTGATTGTAGTGTCTGAACAATTATAGACAAGTTTGAAAAACATTTCAAACATGTTTTAGTGCTTTAGCAGGCTACACAATGAGTATATACAGTTAGCATGATGTTAGCTCTTGACTGCTGGATCATGCTAGTTTTTCAAACTTGTGGGTGTGGGGTGATTTGTGCCAAAGGGGCTGGGTTAAGTTGTGCCAGTGGCACAACTCACCCCCACTTATGATTATTGTCAACATATTATTAATTTGTAATTGTACATTGTACTCTTACATTTAAGCACTTAAACTATGTGATATTCTGAATTTTAGACAAAAAACCATCATGCCACGCACTTATAAACGGAAGACAGACAGGCACCGGCGGCGCCAAGGGGGGTCTTGGGGGGTCTCAAGACACTCCCAAAAAACGCCTTGACCCCCCACCCCTGCCTGATTAAAAAATATTTAATATATATTAAAATATATATCCGGGATAAAGATTTAAAAATGGTCCTCTTCAAACTACGCAGAACAATAATAATTAATAATTTATTCGACATATAAAAAATATAAACATAAGAATCACTGATCAGAGAGAAAAAGCAGGTTAGGTTAAGTGTGCATTTATTAAGGAAAAGTTATAGGGAACATTGATAAATATTTTCCCAGGACATATGACATAGGACAGGACATTTTCATATGACCTTTTCCAACAGTTTAATAGGGTGACAATATCTAAATAAACCTTAAATGAGTAATTTTGTATTTAATTTGTCTTGCTTTCATATAGCACTATAGTTCATAACATTAAAATGTTCTGTTTTACTTCAGAAATCTCTGGCACAATTTACCCCAGCGTATTCTCCCCAAAGGCACAACTTGACCCCGCATCAGGGTCAAGTTGTGCCGCAAGACCACTTTTTCCCCAAAAGCTATATTTCTGAAGCAATTTATTTCAGATCCAAAGTTATTGTTCTCGGGGATGCACCACATCCTGAAATATATGTACATTCTTAAGTTGAAGGCATTACGGTCATGGCCTCACTTTAAAGTCACGTTGAGTAAAAACTGGCACAACTCACCCCACTTTCCCCTACCTGTCAACATTCTCATTTTGCCTGGGTGTCATCTGTTTTTCTGCCACAGAAACGCAAGGATTTTGGTACCCAAATGTTGACAGGTATGCGCCGAACAGTGAATTGTTTCTTCTTCTGCTGCTCACTGACTGCACAGAGTAGACGTAGAGAGAGGTGATCCCTGCTCCTGAAAAGCAAGACCTCGCAGAGCTGATCCAAAAAGATGCTAGGTTTGTCAATGTACTATGTAGAATGCCTATATGTACTGAAAGACTTACTAACTTAGCAACGCTAACGGGAAAAATTAGAAATGAATTGTCATGGTTCTGCCTTATCTGCCTGTCGAGTCGACTCCCTGTCCTGTCCTGCCGGTGATCCAGCCGGTTTTCTTGTTTGCTGCCCAGCTGCCAGAGAACGCTGCCCAGCCATCGGAGAAGGCTACCAAGCCACTGACATCCTGTCCCGTCCTGTCGACATCCAGCCCAGCCGTTAGTGCTGGCCATCCAGTCCGGTGCAGCCGGCCATTCCAGTCAGTCATCCCCAGTCTTTCCCTTGGACTCTTGTGCTCCCTCCCCATTGGACTCTTGTGTTCTCTCCCCTTGGACTCTTGTGCTCCCGACTTGGGCCCTTGTTCCTCCCAAATGTTTAATGGGTATTGTTTTATCTTGTTTCCCTGTTTTTGCTTGTGTCATAGTCTGTCTTGTCTTGTTTGTGCCTTGAGGAGCATCAGGTTGCTGCTCCTTTAGGCGGGGGTTCTGTCAAGGTTATGTCTTATCTTGTCCTATATTTCTTGGTCTTGTGGCAGAATCAAGACAGGATCCCTTGCTTCTTGTAGAGAGAGGTTTTTGGGCCTCTTTGAATGCCATACTCTCTCTTCATGGCCCGCACCTGTCCCCTTCTTGATTTCTTCCCCTTCAAATAGTCCTCATGTTTCATTGTCCTGTGCTGGTTCATTATAATTTGTCACTCGTCGCATGTGGGTGAGTTCTTGTCATGTTAGTAAGTTAAGTCTAGTTAGTCTATGTTGATGTAAATGTTATATCTAGTTTAGTCTAGTAAGTCTTTTTTTTCCTGTAGCACCCTATATGTTTTGTTGTTTTTGTTTCCTGTTTTGTTTTTATCATTAAATGTCTTGTTAACCCCTTACCCGCTGTCTGCGTCTGGGTCCTCTGTCCCCACCTCACTCTGAGATTCATGACATTAATGGGAAACATTGCGTTACTGAGTTGCAAGCGTGGTGGGGGAGACCCACAAAAAATTATTGTTTCCATTAGTATAAATTATATTAAACATTATTCATGTAACGGTTTAATGTAGCTCTATCACTAAAATTTTCTCACGCAGGGGCACATTTATTGAATCTCTTACAAGCCGTGCACACACAGTCTGCTGGTGCTCACTATGTCCCGCCTCTTCCTCTATTAATATGTATGATAAGAATGAACCATCAAAAATGCATTGATAATCAAACTGCCAAAACTAAATTGTGACTTCTAAAGCAGAATTTTGGTCACACATGGAAAAAGGTTTTTCCAGACTATGTCTATTGTACTCAATCACATCAACAAGAAAAATGAGCCATTACTTGGCATTGGATTTGGATTCCTTTTCTTATGTGCATTGATATCTTCTGTCTTCTTTCTCTGACAGAGAACCAGGCATCGCTCAATAAACACATGCCCCCTTTGCAAGACGCACTACGCTATCCTCAGGCAGCATTTTGAAAAAAAACATGGTATAGTTAATAAAGAAGAAATGGGACTGCTTGCTGCGTTTTCACGGGAAGGTAATTTTGGTAACACAATTTTGCAATATAAATACCATCAACTATTTTTATTAGTTTTACATGAATGTTGTATTTTTTAATTTAGTATATAAATGTTTTTAAAGAAGTTTAATATAATTTTTCCCAATATTGCCATTTTATTCTGTATGGTCAAATAAACAGCCCTGATGGCTATAATTTAAAGTAATGCTTTTCTATTTTTAATAATTTCAAAATATAACTTACTGAATGTTTTGTCTCTATAAGTTTTGTCTCTATAAGCTTAGGATAAGAATGTCTGCTAAATGACCAAATGTAACAATTTTGAAACAACTCAATTTGTAATATCCTTTGAAGGAGTAAACTTCATAGAACCATGAACTCAACAGCCTGTTTTCTGAGAATCGAGATTACTGTGTATAACACAAGTGAAATACAGTGCCCTCCATTATTAGTGGCACCCTTGGTAAATATTAGCAGAAAATATAAATCTGCAAAATCTACGTTTTTTTTAATTAAAGGGAAAAATATGAAGTAGAGGGGAATATCACATTGCAAAAAAAAAACACTCTGCAACCTCAATTCATGAGAAAAACGATTTGAGTATGTTCTTTTTTTTTTATCTGTTGGTATTTGATATAATCCATGATGCCATGTATCTAAACAAAATGTCCAGAACCTCTGGTATAAAAGTAGGTCCACAACCATGAAGATCTGGTGGTGTAATTAACTGTGGATAATGGGGCAATTTTTTATCCTGCGTGCATCAAACCTATCTTGTGTTATTGCTGCCCAAATATTTTTTTAATTTAATTTGGCCATAGACCCCAGTCCTATTTGAAGTTCCATTATGGCAGAGTAAAATGGTGGAGTTTATTTTTGCATGAGAGCAGAAGATTTGTTTCTTGAAAAGTCTTCCAAAACAAATTGTGGTGATGGAGGTGCATTTTCTTTTATTTATATTTAATTTTTTCTGACAATAAAATTCAACTAATTTCTGTAATTCTCCACCTGTGATCTTTGAAAAGTCTTTGGCCACTCAAAGTATTATCTTTTGCTGTGCATTAAAACAATAGACACATATTCTCTTTCAGGTAGATTTGCATCATCTCCAGTCCATTAAAACTTCTTAATTATTGCTCTGATGTTCAAAATGGGAATTTTGAATTTCCTTTTAAATCCACTTTCTATTTTGTGGAGCTCAACAATGTTTGCTGCACATCCGAACTTTATTCTTTGGTTGTACTTATTGATATGAAGGATTAGATGAGTTTGGGCTTTGTGTTAATTAATATTATTCTCCTGTGAAACAAGAAGTCATGATTGGTCAACATCATGTTTCTAGTCACCTTGGAGTGCTTAGAAAATTTAAATATTAATGGGTTTATACTTAGGAGATATTTTACTCATAAGAATTTCTAGAGCTGCCAATAATTGTGGCCAGGGTGTATTAGAGAACATTTTTTTTTTTGCAATGTGATATTCCCCCCGCTTCAAATTGTTTTACTTCAATAAAATGTTGAAGTGACCTGTTTGTCAGGTATGGTGAACCATACCCAAAATGTGACCCCTACATTTGACCCATCCAGAGAGGATGTAGTGGGCAGCTATCTCTGCAGCGCCCCGGGAGCAAGTAGGGGTAAGGTGCTTTGCTCAATGGCACCTCAGTCGTGACCCGCCATTTAACCATTATTCATTATTCAAATATTTTTTAAATAAAAGGTGAAAATGAGAAACAAAACGAGCCACCTTTGCTCATATTTACCAGGTGTGCCAATAATAGTGGAGGGCACTGTATTTAACACATACTAAATCATTTCTCGAAATCGAAATATGAACACCTATTGTTTAGCACATCATAAACATCATAAAGATTTTGAAAAGTAAGCAAAATACAACCCCTTTAATGTAACAATTTAGCTAAAAAAAATTACCCATGTCATGGATCTGCCTTCATGTCATGCCTGTTCCTGGTCTTGAGGCGGATTCATGACGAAGTCTTATGTTTTATGTGAGAGAGAGATGTTGGCCCTATCGGCCTTCAATACTCTCTCTCCGGTCCGTGTCTTTGTTCCCCGCCATCTCGTTTCCTCGTTAACCTTCCCTGAGTGTTTCATTACCCGCACCTGCTCCTTGTCAATTATCCTTTGTCTGTCTCCCTTTAAATAGCCCTCATGTTTCATTGTCCTGTGCTCGTTCGTTGCTTGCATCAGTGTTTCGTGTACCTTGTTCTCCATGTGGATTATTTGCATTGCCTGCATTGATTAATTCTTGCTGGATTTCCTTAACTTCCTTGTCTTAGTTGCTGTGTTTTAGTTAAGTCCCTCGTGTTAATTTAGTTAGTTCTGGTTCACCTGTTTTTGCTCCCACGTGAGTAGTGTTTGTTTCTTGTTTTTAGTTAGTTGTGGTCCTTGTTTTTTCCCCCATCGTGGGTTTTTTCTTTGTATAATAAAAGTATTTTGTTCCCCCATACTACCGCTGCCTGCGCTTGGGTTCTTCCTCACATATCGTGACAACCCATGCAATAAAGTATTTGCCTTAAGTTCATAATTATATATGATTTTGTTTATACTTCTAGATTCACAGGAAAGCTGCAGTGCCCCCTATCTTGCACCCAGGTGCCCGATGGATTCGTCAGATTAGACAAACATCTTCTTGTGTGCCATACAGATATAACGGTTTGTATACTTCCAGTTTTCAGTATTAACTCTTTTCCCGCCAGCCTTTTAAAAAGAAATGTTGCCAGGCAGCGTTTTTTAACATTGTCACAAAATGTTGGTGGCTCACAGTACATTTTCTGTAATTCATTTATGGACAAACAATATAGCAAACTAGATAGGTACATTTTCTGAAGACATGTGAGCGATGCTTTCAAGGGAAACCGCGAACCACAATATTTTCCCTGCAGTTCTCTAGGGAATGTAACATTTTATACCTTTAACAAATTCAGGCATTGTATAATGGCACATTTTTACTCTAATATCAAGTTTAAACATCAAAATATCATGATTATCCATGAGGTTATCATGTATATGTATGATCTTAATAGAAATTCATGTTAAAAACGAGAGGTTAACACTATAACCATGTTGCTAGCATGATGCTAGCACGATTAGCATGTTTGCTAGCATGATGAGCATGTTTGGTAGTATAATGCTAATGCAATTAGCATGTTTTTAACATGATAAGCATGTTTGCCAACATGATTAGCATTTTGCTAGCATGATTCTAACATGATTAGTATGTTTGCTAGCATGATACGCCTAGCCACGTGTGAAATGAACCAACCACTATGTCTCTACGATATTCTGATGCAGAAATATAGGTCTTGCAAAACGGTTGCTAGGCTTACCTGTTTGGTTGCTATGGGCGTGGCTTCGTAACTTAATGAAGTTCCTGGGACACTGATTGGTCCCTCTTATAGTCGTATATGGGCATGCTTCCTGTCAATGGAAAATTTTGGGTGGCTCCCACGCCCCAGGGGTACAAGTTACACCACATTTTGATGTAAGTTCTTATAGAGCCTGATAGCCTCTTCTTATGATGTAACCCACATGTCTCTACGACACTCTCCTGCAGAGCTGGCAATTAAAAAAAAAAAATTGAATGTCCGTCTATGGGCCCATAATAGGTATACAGACATTTGGGAGGCTCTTACACCCCAGGGGTGCAACAGGAAAGCCTGATAACCTCTTCAAAAGGTGTATTATCCAAATGTTTCTACGATGTCCTCGCTCGGAGCTACGGCCCGTCAAAGTGTGGCGCAATGTTAAGTCAGTGGGATTTTTCAGGTGTTTTTTCGCCCCATATCGCACCCTCCCCACCCGATCGCTTAAAGTCATAGCACACCATTCCAGTATATGCTGGTTGATTTGATGTATTCATTCATGGGTCTATGTCAAAAGCTGTGGGACAAGAAGAGTGTCGAAAAGTGTCCAGAACAAGAATTATAAAAAAGAAGTATGTTCGAATAACAATACTGATGCTTTTTCAAAGCATCACTAATGAAAGAACAAGAGTCTCTGCTTTCAAACAAAAGCAACTGTATTCTTCTATCTTTATCTCTTTTTAAGTGAGTACAAATTTTTTACAGAACATATAACGTAGTAATACCCACTGTACAAAATGAACTTTTAATAACCTATTGCTACAAAAGACTTCTGAAAAAACCACTGACTGGAGAGGGGAATGCCCCCTAAGCCATATGAAGGAAAGAACTCACCAAAAGCCACCCGCCCCATGGATGCTGTGGTGACTCAAGACTGACAGAGAGCAACATTGACTTACAGTCATAATGACAATCTAAAATAACCCGTTTTATGGTTTATTAGGTGAGCAATATGTTTTTAGTTCACATGTGTGTTTTAAATGTATTGTTACTTCTGATGGTTTTTCCAATGTTTGTTAATTTTGGGCAGAATAGCGGCGTATAGAAATCAATAGAAGGTAAGTGTGTATTGCACATTTATTTAGATTTCAGAATAAGCACATTTGTCTAGTGTTGAGTTGTCTCGTTGATCTGATATGTACGCTACTGTAATGAAAATGAACGTAACTCACTCTATATCTAATAATACAGGAAAATGCCCGCTACATAATTAAGACATTTGTGATGTAAGAATGTACAGTGAGACTTTAGATATAAAAACGGGGACTTGTAAATGACTGTTTTATCATTAATATGTGATAATTCCTAAACGTTTGGGCATAGCTTCAGTGTAATGACGTCATGAGCAATGCAGTCATTTATATAGAACAGTGGTTGTACCTTGTTGTAATACTGTCAAAAATACTTGTTCTGACCAGTCCCAGCTCCAGAGGGAGGCCAGGGTGGGCTTTGCACACCTTATCAGAAGCTATGCCTACCCTGCCTCCACTCAGAGCTGTTGAGAGAGAGGGATCTGTGAACCGCCGAACTGTGATCTGTGAAAAAACAGTTCCATTGCAGTGAACGGACTTGGTGCGAACCTCTCTTTCAGCGACTCTGCATCAGAGTCCATCATGGGTCCTGTTTGATAAACCCGCACCCGCAGTGATTAAAAGACCACCCGACCCAACAGCAGACCTAATTTAATTCCGTACCCGACCCTACCTGTTTGACAAAAATGCCGCGATCCGAACCGCACCTGAATTACTTCTACAGATGTAGACAAAACCATTTATTTTCTCACGCAACAAGTAAAATAAATTAGGAATTCCTGGTTAATGCATTTTTAAAGTTTCGGAAGAGACAACCAAGAGTGAATAGACTAAAATGTTGTTAGCTAGCTATTCTATATTTGATTAGTGATTAATGAAATGTGTTTTGCTTTATGCAAAATAAAAAATAGCTTATTGTTCATGTGATATAAACAAGTTTTCCTTACCTTTTTCTGTAATATTATCCTAAGGCCGCTAAAGGCTAAGCTGTCATCAAGGCTAAATAAAGTTTAATGCAGAAAAGGGAACTGGAGCAAGAACAGCTAAAACATTTATTTAAATTGTGATAAGAGTATCGTGTCCATCATTTGTACGCGATTGGCTACAGTACTCAATGCTGCAATGAGAAAAATAGCTCTTCAGACAGAGCTTGAACACAAAGAAGCACAGGACAGTGTAAAAGCAGCTTCATATCAGCTGTGGTGAGTCGAAATAGTCCTTGCTACTGGATTCGTGTTCCGCCTGCGCGTATTATTTCTCGACCCGCACTCCAAATGACAAATAAATAATTATTCCACCCGTTACATCAAATATTAGCTGTTTACCTGACGGGTGATAGTTTGGACACCATTCCGCCGAACAATGCTGCATGAGCATTGCAAAAAATGACTTACTTGGTCTTTTTTTCTTGTTTTCCAGTAAAATTGTCTACAAATTCTTGATGCGCAAAATGACCTAAGAAAATAAGTCTTGTTTTAAGTAAAAAATATGAAATTTCAGTGAATTTGTGCTTAAAACAAGCAAAAAATAATCTTGAATTAAGGTCGACCTTCTTCTTAGTCACTCAATTCAAGATTATTTATCTTACCCCATTGACAGATTTTTTTGCTTGTTTTAAGGACAAATTTCATATTTTTTTACTTAAAACAATACTTATTTTCTTAGGTCAGTTTGCTCATCAAGAAAATGCTTCTTGATTCAAGAATGTTTAGACATTTTTACTGGAAAAAAAGACTAAGAAAGTCATTTTTTGCAGTGAGAGGGAAAATATTGTACTTTTAGCTCATGAAAAAGCAATAACACACGGACTGGACATGTATGAGTTTTTTGACAGAATTCACTAAAATGAGCAGAAACTTAATGCTGTGAATATTAGTGACATGAATAGCTCTTTTTATGTTTTCATAACATATGAAGTTACTAAATTGTAAAATAAATGTAAATGTAAAAAAAATAATAAATACATAAGAATGTAAAAATAAAAGTGGTAAAAACAATATTAATACTAGACGTAAGAATAATAAAAAAAACTAAATAGTTATTTTGTAAATAGTTAGTTTATAGTTAATAATTTGGGGCAAAAAATATATGTATAGTTACCCCCCTCCGCCCACCTGGGAAATCACTTGGCCCACCTGTCATCTCATACCTGGAACCGGGCCTGCTTCTGACAGAGTTCTGACATGCTCGGTGCCGCTCAAGATTAGGACAAGCACATTCTGGAAGCGCAAGAATAGAGTGCTTTTGAGTGCAGCAATTGGACTCGGCTGCGCACCAAATGCAAACCAAAAAAACGTACCAAGACCTCCTTGAAGAGCAGTTTAAGAATGACATCTGACCAACGAGTGACATGGATGTTGTCACTTAACTGCATTGTGGTTCGATTCAACTGGTTCGGACCAGAGCAATCAGTGTGTTGTGTAAAGAAACGCTTTAGATTTAGTAGAAATTGTATAAATAAATAAACAAATGTATCATTTAAATATAAAGAAGAAAGAAATACTGTATGCGTGTTTGTATGTATCTATTTATTATTTTGCATGTGTGCGATCCTGCACCCTCACGGCCATACGTTTTCTGCGTTAACCAGCACATTAACTGGCTGTGTGGCTTCGCTTGTTTTTTTTAGCGTTTTAAATGGCAGCCCAAGGCACATCAGCTGGCAAACCATTTGAAAAGGCGTAGTCTATTTAAAGGGAATGAATGTTATGGGGAGTTTGGTCAAACTATGATGGCGAATAAGTTGTTTCAATTCAAAGACAGCGCCGTCCGCCGAGCCAATTAGCGTATTTGCTTAATTTCATTAGAGAACAATTTAGTCCCCTGGCTACCATGTCAGAAGAGAAAGTACCCCCTCAGCCCCGAAAATCAGCTGCTGGCAGCTCTTTGTTTTTATGTTGTGGGGAGTTTTCTGGAGGTGTTTGGGGAAGAAAATGGGCTGAGAAATACCTCGGTGTGGCGGTGCGTTCACTCAGTGAAAAAATCCTGCTCCGTCATGCCTCCGATTACACACGTATGCCTTTCGGCAGGCAAGACGTGATGGAGGCACATCAAGGCTTCCATGTCATTGCGAGTGTCCAGCAAGTGATTGGCCTTCTGGACGGGACATTATCCCCATACACAAATGTGTAGTGATTTACGTCAATAATGTGATCAACACAGATCGCGGAGAACATTAATACACGATGGCAAACTATGAGAATATAAATGACCCTTTCAACAATCAGTGTATGACAATATTATTCATGAAAACACTTCAGTAGGATACACTGAGTGTATTAAACCTGAGTATTTTATTTGTTAAATTAAAACTAAGTTAAAGTAAAAATGTAATAGAAATAGAATTTTTGAATTTAGGAAAAGCATGGATTTTTATTTGATGTTTTCCCGGTCTGGATTAGTATGGAAAAAAGAAATTGAGCATGGAGAAAATTATGAGTTTCCAGTCTATTGCCCCATCTGGTTTTCTAAAATATAAAAATTAAGATTTTCTGATAATAAATATTTTTATGAAGTTAGGAGCATGTTTCGAGCGCTGCCAAAATATCTGCGCTAGACCAAATCAATGGAGGACTGTTTGCTGTGATTGGATGTTACGCGGTAGGCAGCAATAGAGCCTTTGCGAGAGAGAGATTTGCGTCAACTCAGTTGATGCCAATGGCATTTTTTTTCACTGCAATGGCAGTTCATGGAGCCTCTCAATAGTTCCTCTCGGAAGTTACTAGTAATGCATGGAGCTCAGCAAAACAGACTGAATGCTTTCCCCTTTCCAGAGCACTCGGGAGTTTGCTCTCCCAATTTTAACGTGCGTGACTAAACGGCAGATTGTAATATCCAATAATGCAAACTAGAAGATAGGGCTGGACGAATTGGCAAAAAAATCGAATCTAGATTTTTTTCAGAACATTTGACCGATTTACGATTTCTATTTTGATTTTTTTGACCACTGTTAAGAACTCTGAAAAAACAACTAGGCCTATAAAAATTATAGATTAAGAAACATTAGATGTGAGATAAAAAAATTCTACAAACACACACACATGGTTGTTGTTTGAACTGAGTAGGCAAGCGTAAGTAGTAATTAAACAAAATAATACGTTTAATTATTCAGGAAAACATTTAATGTTTTTTATTGTCTGTATTAATAATTATGCTTACCAACTGCATTGTGAAGCCGATGTCCGAAGCGTTGAAGATGGGTCCACTGGTTTATTTTCATCGCTTTGATCATCTTCGTTCCACTATCAGTGGTCACGCACACCTGTCGTTCCTCTGCAAGTTTCCAGGAGGCCAGTGCATCTTTAAATCCATGAACAATTGTTTTCCCTGCATGATCGTCTGGCAAAAACTTTTCAGTTTCCATTCTACATCAACGTAATGAACTGTGAGGCTCACGTATGGCTGAAGAGTACGACTACTCCACATGTCAGTCGTCGTGGAAAAGAAAGATGCGTTATAAAGCTGTTCCGCCACTTTTCCGCATGTTTCAGTGTACATTCGGGGAATTGCGGCTTCTGTAAAATGTTTGCGGCTTGATAACTTGTATCTTGGATCAACGGCGTGTAGCACCTTTATGAACCCTTGCTTTTCCACGGTGTGCATGGGAACCATGTCTTTCGCGATATGAAATGCCACATTATTTGTTATTTCTTGCCATCGGTTTGACTTTTATCATATGGAATGTCGTTGGAAATGATGCCGCTAAATGAACTGTGTTGTTTTCATCTCAACTTTGTGCATTCAAGCCATTCAGCCTGGTGTCTCTGTCGCAAATGCTGAAATAAATTGGTTGAAAAGTCGGTTGAAACTGACTTTCGACATATCTTGCATTTAACCAAAGTTTGTTTGACGTCTGACCTCTCAAATCCAAACCATTTCCAAATCATTGAAGAAACAACACTACCTTTCTTTGACACAGCGTCATCCTGATGCGAAGAGGCGTCTCCATGATGTTAGCCGCTCCGAGTGAGAGGTTGAAGAGCAATATCAAGTGGCATTGACAAGTTTTTCCAACGCACCTAATTGGAAGCGCATCATAAACTTTTTTTTAATCTCGATTTAACAAAAATTAAATCGTGTTAAAACATAAATTCAAATTAATAGAAAAAATCAGAAAACTCGCCCAGCCCTACTAGAATTTCAAACGCATCAATGAATTCTTGTTCTTTAACTTTCTTTCTATTCTAACATATTTTTTATAAAAAGTGTCTGCAACTTTTGTAATTTGATGTCTATGTCTGTACAAAATGTACTGCTTACATTTGTCGTTCCAAACCCAAATGCTCTTGAAAGATTGATTGTATTTCAATCTGGTATTTGTATAAAAATATAAATTAGCAATGTGTTTATTCATTAATGATAAACATAAAAAGACAGACATAGCTTTTGCTATTCTTATCTAACTTGCACTAAATTGTTCTGAAATGCACATATGTAGCTCAAGAAAATATTTTTTGTTTGTTTGTGTTTCTAAAATCCTGCAAACCCGAATTGAACGTTGTCAAATTTTGATCATTGATTTTTGTTCTCTTTTCGTGTTCATTAATGAATAATATTTCACCAATGCCTCTGTTGCTGTGTGTTGAAAGTCAACAGTGATTTATTTTTACAAATTATTTACATTGCACTAAATTCCCAATCTGAAAAATCTTCAGGGGAGTCTGTATGTTTGAGTCTGGAAGAGTATGGAATTTCGAAATGGAAAATGCTGTGCAAGGAACCCTCTGAATCGCTGGTTTTGCTACGGTTATGCTGATCGAGATTTATTATCCAGGTATAGTAACAAAATTTCACATTTAATAATAATGGCTTTTTTCTTCTTTCTTTTTTAGACGAAGGATCGTGCTTTGCTTTTCAAAAAGCTGAAGAAACTACACTGCAGCAAGCCCAACATTCCCTGTCGCAGTAATATCAATCTCATTCTTGATATGATGACAATGCTGGGCAGGGTGAGGGCTTGCAAGGTTGTGCAGGCTGCAACAAGTTAAAGAAAGATAACAAATGGTTGAAGTTAGAAGTAAAAAAATGACAGAAACAGCTTCAGCACAAACAGGTTATTACAGAAAGCAGGTCTTCAATAAGTCCTCCCGCGTATGGTATGTATACATCATGAATTCCCTCATCTTGCTTTACTTTCTTTACCTCATCTTAGCTTACCTTGTTGTTTTCATATTTTCTTTACAAAAAGGATTCTGCAAATCTGGTACACTTACATGGCTACAGACAAGCCAAGGCAAAAAGATAATGCCAAACAGCGAGTCTCTCACGTTCGAAATTTCTTCAAGTTTCTTGCTGAACCTCAAACTCCAACTATGGACCTAAAGTTCTTATTGAACCACCAAAAGATTAACAAGTATGTATGCCTTTAACATTCTTCTACTGCCTGTTTACTGTTTGTAGTACACTTGCCTGTGGATGTTACCTGTTGCCTTTTACCCCCTGGAAAAAAATTCTGAAATCAACCAGTTAAGGCATACTTTAGATAACTAACTAATACTTAGGGCTGTGACGGTGGCCGTGACAACCGCACCGCCTCGCCAAAGTGCCATGACAAGAGGGTTTTATTTAAAAGATTTTACATTAACGCAGAAATCATACGTTTCCGTTGGTGCGTTCGAGCCTGGGCCTGCATGGCAAAACCCAGGTTATTCTGCGGGGTCTGCAATGGATCTTGTTGTGAAATGAACAGATACATAAAATCAAAAGTGGCTATGACCGCTTTACCCGTGTCGGAGCGCGCAGGTTTTGCCGTGGTCGCGGAGATAATCTATTAATTTGCGCTCCTGCATGTGCACATCTTCTGAACTTGAAATTTCAAATAAACACCCATAGTGTTTATATAATATATGGTATATATAATATATAGCGATTTAGCTGTGTAGGAAAAAGTAACGTTTTTATGGCAATCTAATTAGGAGGAAAGACAAGGTAGATTTCAAATTGAATTGTTAAGGACTGTAAAGGGCTCGGCATAGTCCAGGCAAATTGCGCTTTCGCTCTGAGTTTTGGGGAAAAATTAAGCTTGAAAACGTTGAGAGACGGTACAGTGTTTTTTCGAACAATCCAACACCCCTTTGTTTCTAGAGGCGGGGTTTACATGACGAATGCAAATAGCCTCTGCGCACGTGGCGAGAGTGATTGAAAAGGTGTGGGTACATCTGTACCATCTCTGCAACGCCACATTCAAAAGCATTCATGCTGCTTAAATGTTATTATTATTATTTTTAATGTAGACCTTATCTGACCTCAGCTAAATAAAATGACGCGTTATTAGTTTGGTGCGTATTCATGAGATTATCGCCACGCTTGGTCAGCATAACGCCAAGACATTGAATATGCTAAATTGCTAATTTTAATGAAATGCTCCTATCAATGTATCTGCATACATTGAGTGATTTGATCGCTTTGAACTGTATATTTTGTATATTGCTATGTCAAACTTTAATACTTTATCTAGGTTTTTTAAAGCTCTTGGTATTCTTAGAATGTCATGAAATTTGCAGTTATATTAGCATAGGTATTTCAGCACAGATATCCAAAGAAACACAACCCTAAGAGTCCACAAAACAAAGAATAATGTGTAATAATGTGAAACATGCTGTGGCTCTGGCGTCTCCAGAAAGTAAAATATTTTTCCCTGGCTTTACTTCCAATGGCTTAATCTTAGATGCCAAATATAGAAGCAAAATAAAAAACAAGACAACCCCAGTTTATTGTCAGTTGCAATTTACACTGTTGTAATCCTATTGCAAATCCTCTCTTTTCACAGATGGGTGGCGACACTTTCAAAATATGCGGTGCCCACTCAGTTCATGTGGGTGAACAGTGTCATTATTTTCAAAATCACCCAAAATCTAACCTCAAAGAAGTTACAGCAACCAAAAAAGTGCTTAACAGCACAATTTTCCGCTTGGAAGTTCTTGGCAAACACATTTCCAGGAAGCTGACGCCACACCGTCAGAAAATACGTGCATCCAAATCTGGTATGATACACTTTATTGTACATTATACTATATTAACCCTCATGTGCAGACATGGATTTTTTTTCCATTTCAGTATTTTTGTATTTCATGTTGGCTGTTTTCATTCAAACAGCATAACTTTTTCAAAAGGTGTGTTATTTTATAAAAGGGAAAACATGAAATATAAATCATAGGGGTCCACAGAATGTGTCTGGAGTTTCAGCTCAAAATACACCACAGATATTTGATTATACCATGCTCTAATTGCCCAGTTTTGCATGTGAGGAGAAACGTGCTGTTTTGGTGTGTGTTTCTTTAAGTGTAAATGAGCTGCTAGTCTCCGCCCCCTTTTTGCAGAAAAAGCAGCCAGGGATGTGAGCCTTTGCTTCCAAAGAAAAAATAAGAAACAAGGGTCACATAATGCAAATGAGTAACGAGGTATCGTCTTTAAACACCAAACACATTGTTTTCTATAAGCGAAAGGACTCCTAACAAAGCACTTACGTCTTCTATACCTGAATACACACATGACAAACCGATCACGTATTTACAAACCATACACACTGCTGTACTGCTTCTACAAGTTAAACAATTCACCCAAGAAAGCAGGGTCACAAAGCAAATGAGAAACTACTGTCTCGTCTTTGAAAACCAAACACAATGATTTCTATAAGCACACCTGTTTACCGCCGGGGCTATTCGCGAGCGTGCGCTGGTCCCTGTTGGTCTGGTCACGACCGCTTACGGGAGTGATGCCTCACTGGACGCTATGCTATAATTTTGGAATCTAAAGGTAAGTAATTAAACGTATATAACCTGTCCTCATCCATGTTTGCCGATTAATATTCATGAGGTGCAGAACTTATATTGAATGAGATCACTGTGTGGACGGAGCTATCACCTGAACGTTGAAGAAATAGAATTACGGTTCTTAATTAGAAAGTGCTGTAGCGGCTGGTTAGGAAAAAACCTCTGAGTTACATGTAAAAAATACCTTTTATTGTGTGTTGCAGCGTGGCGTTAGGACGCGGTGTAAAAGAACAAATTAATTTTGTTTAATACAAAGTGTGTTGTGGGGTTGGCGTTTACAGATGTCTTACGCAGTTATTCGCCATCAGAGTGCATCCATCCATCCATCTTCTTCCGCTTATCCGGGGCCGGGTCGCGGGGGCAGCAGTCTAAGCAGGGACGCCCAGACTTCCCTCTCCCTAGACACTTCCTCCAGCTCTTCCGGGGGGACACCGAGGCGTTCCCAGGCCAGCCGGGAGACATAGTCCCTCCAGCGTGTCCTAGGTCTTCCCCGGGGTCTCCTCCCGGTGGGACATGCCCGGAACACCTTCCCAGGAAGGCGTCCAGGGGGCATCCGGAAAAGATGCCCGAGCCACCTCAGCTGGCCCCTCTCGATGTGGAGGAGCAGCGGATCTACTCTGAGCTCCTCCCGAGTGACCGAGCTTCTCACCCTATCTCTAAGGGATCGCCCAGCCACCCTGCGGAGAAAGCTCATTTCGGCCGCCTGTATCCCGGATCTTGTCCTTTCGGTCATGACCCACAGCTCATGACCATAGGTGAGAGTAGGAACGTAGATTGACCGGTAAATCGAGAGCTTCGCCTTGAGGCTCAGCTCCTTCTTCACCACGACAGACCGGTACAGCGACCGCATTACTGCAGAAGCTGCACCGATCCGTCTGTCAATCTCCCGTGTCAATCTGTCCATCAGAGTGCAGTCATTCAAATTGTTTCACTTTTACTTTCACATTATTGTGTACATAAATGGAAGAACATAATACAGAGCCTTTGTACGCCTGGTCACTTCCTGTGTTCTCTTCAGACAGATTTAAGTCTTTTAAAAGCTTTTCCATTTTCATTTGCACTTGCATGGCCACATAAGCTATGAATCATATATTCTATTCACGAGCAAAAACATTATTCAATATAAATTCATTCTTCAGTCTTCCGTTTACATGTCATGAAACACCATTTTTCAAGATTTTGATCACTATTTTATTTACTTGGTGGGGTTTATTATCATTCATATTTGGCTGAGTGGACGTGCGATTTGCGTGACACCTCATTGTTTATTGCTACAAATTGAAAATGGTCGGATAAATAAGACAATTTCAAGGCTTTTCCTTTAATGCAGACGATATTTTCGAGTCTATGTAGGAGTGTGCTGTGGTCAATGGTGTCAAATGCAGCACTAAGGTCTAGCACCAACAATAACGAGATATAACTCTTGCGAATGACACATTTGAACTTTGTCTAAATGTCGGAATTCTGCGTCTTATGCACTAAATGCATCACGCGTCGAGGCGCAAGTTTATACACAACATTTCTGGCTCCATCTCTTTGCCTGTATTTCAACGTAAAACAAACAGAATACTGTGCAATGGTGTGGATTTTAACAACTTGTCAGTGCTCAAACGTGTGGAGATCTCTCTGTCATTCTTAACGACTCAGAGTTTGCTGAAATCGGCTCTTTTTAATGCTCGCTCTGTGAAAAATAAGGCAGGGATTTTATCGGATACTATCATTGAAAAACAACTGGACTTGGTTTGCTTAAGAGAAACATGACGCAAAAAGGGAGATGGACTTCTGTTAAATGAACTTACTCCCTCTGGCTACGGTTTGTTTGATGCCCGAGACCCTCTGGCAAGCTTGGGGGCATCGTTGTGCTATATAATAAAACATGTACAATAAGTCCAGTAGTCACCCCCCAGTTGAATTCCTTTTAATGTCTCGTTTTGAGTGTCTCTGCACCCATCACTACCGTTATAGCTACAGTCTACAGACCACCTAAGACAACTGAAAACTTTTTATCTTAATTTGCAGAACTGTTATATATGTTATGCCTCAAGTTTGAGAGAACATCCACAATGACAAAACAGACTCTGTTATGACAAAGGACTTTTTATCTTTATTGGAATATTTTGATCTGAAGCAGCTTGTGGACTACTCTACACATATCAAGGAACACACCATAGATCTCATCATTGCAAATGGATTATTCTTGTCACAGTTCTCCTACGCTGACTGATTCTTTTGTTGATTGTCACAATTGTTGAGATTCATACACTGATTCTTCATGTCTAACTGATTCAGAAACAGTTTTGTGAAAATCATTTATTCTGTTAATTGACCATAACACTTGCTTTAATCTGAAAATTTAACAGGAAACCTTGAAAAGGTTTATAAGAGTTGTAATAATGTGTAAAGAATACATTAACATTATTTTGTGGACACTTATTGCATATTTTACGACGCTTTTTGCTTGTTTAAGTTAATGAATGAGGCATTTATATAGCGCTTTATTGTGTATTGCTGTACACCCGAAGCACTTTACAATCGTACGAGGGGGGTTTCTCCTCACCCACCACCAGTGTGGTGCATCCACTTGGATGATGCGACGGCAGCCACTGTACAACGGCGCCAGTGCGCTCACCACACACCAGCTATCGGTGGATAGGAGAGATTCAATCCAATTCAAAGGGTGGGGAAATATTAGAAGGCCATGATTGGACAAGGGCCATTAGAGGGAATCTGTCCAGGACACCGGGGTTACACCTCTACTCTTTACGAGAAGTGCCATGGGATTCTTAATGACCACAGGGAGTCAGGACCTCGGTTAACGTCTCATCCGAAGGACGTCGCTTTTTTACAGTATAGTGTCCCCATCACTATACTGGGGCATTAGGACCCACACAGACCACAGGGTGAGTGCTCCCTACTGGTCTCGCTAACACCTCTTCCAGCAGCAACCATGCTTTCCCAGGAGGTCTCCCATCCAGGTACTGACCAGGCTCAGCCCTGCTTAGCTTCAGTGGGCAACCAGTCTTGGGCTAAGCATAAGTTAAGCATAAAAGGCCGTGTTAATTGTTGTACCTAAATGTTTTATCCACATAAGGTTTGACAGGCACATTTGTGCTCTGCATTTAACTCATCCAAGCATGAACACACCGCAGTGAACACACCGGAGCATTGGGGAGGCATTTATGGGCGTTACCCGGGGAGCAATTGGGGGTTAGGTGCCTTGCTCAAGGGCACCTCAGTTGCGGTATGAAAGTGGGCAGAGCGCTGTTCTTCACTCCCCCTACTTACATTCCGGCCGGTCCTAAGACTTGAACTCACAACCTTCGGTCACAGAATAAAAATATGTGAGTAACTCAATGCTGACCAAAATGTCATATGGAAATGTCTATGTTGACAAATATCATAAAATAAAAAATAATAAAATATGAAACTATTACAATGTAAATGGTCTGGTAGCAATTTTGGGGCGCACCCGGGTTCGGTTAATGTCAGAGTTCGGTTTGTTTGAATGATGTGTATTATTTGGTAAAAATGTGTGCTTGTGTGAGTTTTTCACTCACTTTTCTGACGAGCTTGACTGACGCACTCCAAGCAGAGAGCTGTAATTGTTATATCTAATTTCTGTTCGCCTTCAGTGTTCTTAAGTACATTCATAAGATAGACGAAAGTTCCGTTACGTACTAAAGCTTTAGAAACAAAACAAACGGTTCGAAAACATAAATGTATAAAATTAAAGCGAGGAATTATGCATTTTGCCACCTTCTGCATCGTCGTTACAAGCGTCAGGGTACACAGCTGCAGGCTTGATGCCGCAATCGACCCACGGTTTGGAGCTGTATTTGGAAGTCGCTTTGGATAAATGCATCTTCTAAATGACTAACGTTGGTTTCACATTTAGTTCAATTGGGTGGTCCGAACCCTAGTTCGATTGCTCCCCTGATGGACTGCATATGTAAACTCAGAATTAAGTTATAAACATTCACGTATACATTTTGGTAGGCTACATTCACATACATTGGGGATATGTTGTAATAAATCAAGGAGTGTCTCTGCTGTAGGCTTTTTCATAATGTCGGGCTACATTAAAAAAATCTCTAAACATTCTTGAATCAAGAAGCATTTTCTTGATGAGTAAACTGACCCAAGAAAATAAGTCTTGTTTTAAGTAAAAAAATATGAAATTTCTGTGAATTTGTGCTTAAAACAAGCTAAAAAATCTCCCAATGGGGTAAGAAAAATAATCTTGAATTGAGTGACTAAGAAAAAGGTAAACCTTAATTCAAGATTATTGAGACTCGTAATGCCGCAACTGCAATTATAAATGACAGTGTTGTGAAGACACCCGACATAATTCTAGCGAGAATCTTAGACGGCACAACATTTGATGGAGGCGGCCGCCTCAATTTCTCTATACCGGAAAAACACTGATTCTGATTTGTTAAATATTTCACAGGTTCGTTTTTGCCTACTGACCTTTCTAAATGATAAAATTACGTGCTCGTAAAAATAGCGTTTTGCCTTTACAACTGTTTTTGCGGAAAATTACTGTAACTCATGGTTACATTTCCATTTTTCTCGACTCGCACGACAAACCCATTAAAAACAATATGTATTTGTCGCATCGCATCGGGAAAGAGAGTGCAATGCATTTTATTAGTTCGAAAATTGTAAAACTAACATACCCACGAAATTTAAAAGTCATTACATGCTTAATGTATCCAACCATGGGTGTAAATCTCATTTAACAGTAGAGGGGGACAATACACATACAATTTCTCAAGAGCAATTTTTGAAGGGGACAAAATAATACTGTCAAAATACTTACATTTGGCGACGCTTTTATCGACTTACATTGCATATCCTATACATTTTACATAGGCATTTGCAGCCCCTGGGATTGAACCCACAACCTCTTACTACTGAGCTACAGGAAAGCTACGGGGACTTACTACGAAACAAAGCGACAATATGCATTAGGTTCACAGGTTTATCATGCAGACTTGCAGTCATATTATAGCTGAACTTAACTGTCACATACTCTAATACAAGTGAACAATAAAGCTTTTTTTCCATTTATATATTTATTGTCTCTGTTGTCAAGACAGGAAACAAATATAAAAACACTCAACCCATGATACTACATGTAAACAATGAGTCACTTTCTAAACTTTTAAAATGTTATCCTGATTTATACTGTAACATCGTCTGACAAAGTCACCGTATCTACATTAACGACCTTCTCCAACCGAATGAAAGCTGTGCACCGTTTGTGACGCTAAATATAGTGCCAAGTTGCCAACGTCACAAAATTATAACCGGTATGTTGGCGGCTGTGTAACACGGGACTGAATGGCAGGATCGGGGGCTAATTGTGGCCGTTAATGTTCACATCATGCCAGGTCGCCAAAAATAAAACAATGCATGAGAAGCGGCTTCGGCGTGTTAGTTGCAGCGTGTGACGTCCAATGTAACAAGCTAACATTAACTAGCTAACGTTTACTAGCTAAGTAACGTTTTAATCGCCAACATAGCAAATTCATGGAAAAATACATCTGTAATCAGCATTTTTTGCTACAATTAAGTTATTAATGAGTAAAATCAACTACATTAAAGACAATCACTTTATTTAAAGTGAAAATAGCCTTCTTACTGGAGTTCAACAACCACTGATGAACTGAGCCGCATAACTGATTGTGTGATGCGCAATGCGCAGGTGAGATGAACGGGGAGAGCAGGCAGTGGGCCAAACCACTGTGAGAGGCAGGGGAGGGGGAACTCAAGAGTTTCTAAACTTAAAACGCATTTTTGCGTTTGTTTTTTTCTTCTAATTACACAATTACTTTAGGTAAACATGAATATATTAATGACAATAGAGAATGCGAGTTTAATTTTGGGGGGGGGGAAAATGGGGGGGAACCCTCGGATGGAGGGGGACGTGTCCCCTCCGTCCCCTCCGTCCCCCAGTATAACTTATGTTTTATTTCACGAGATTTTATTGTTTTATTACTCACCTGATCTCGGGCTGCTTCGACTTCACCCCACAGCGAGCACTGGCCTTTCAACGGTCACCAACGTCGTAAATAATAATATTTATTTTATTTTTTACGTGTATACATGTATAACATTATTTTATACTGCATTTGCATCAAATTACACAAAAAAAAAATGTTGTAGTCCATTCACTAACTTCAGATGTTGAGAAACCCGGAAATGTCAAAAAAGGTCATGGCGCCATCTACAGGTGGTATTAAGAAATAGAGAATATGAATGTGCATTGTAGGCCCTACTTTTTTTCTCATTAAGAATTATGAAAAAAAATGGAATTTGTGAAAAATAAATTAGATTTTTTCAGAGCCCTAGGAGTGCATCTATCAGTTGAAAACAAGAAAATCTAAATACATTTAAATGTAGCCTGTTTTTGTTCAACAGATATTAATTATTTTCCAATGTGAAAAATTTAGACTAATGTAATTTTTGAACAAGTAGTTGTACGTATATATGGTACATACATAATAGGGTATTACAATTTTATTTTCAATTACAGCTAATTTATTTTAATTTTACAGTATATAATATCACTATAAAAAAATAAGGATACACAATACTTGTAGGGGTTACAGCAAAAATGCTGCATATGTTTTTCATTTTTAATTGTAATTAAGCAAACTAGTTGAATTTAAAAGTTAGTAAAATTTTATAATCACTCTTAATTCGTTTAGAGTTTTTTTGTCATTCGTTCTAACCACAGAAGTTACAGAAGTCCACTTTCATGCGCAAAGCCAGCAATTACATATGATTCAAAAGATGTGCCAAATGGATGCATTTTGATCCCCCAGCTAAGAAAAAATGCTATTTAAACTTAACATATTTTAAATTTACATTGACATCCATGTGATCCAACATTAATTTAACTCTGCTCAGATGAACGAAACGACTCGAAAAAAGATTTGTTAATTTTGCTGAACGACATTCAAACATCCGAATCACAAAATGAGTCGAACTTCCCATCACTAGAACCCTTCAGAAAAATGGCGGATCTTCGTGCGTCACGTTGAATGCAGAGACTCAAGGAGCATCATGAAAAATGTGCTCTTCGGTATGAGAATGCACTTATTGAAAAACAGGGGGGGGGTTACTAACACAGGAAAAACAATAGATTGACAACTGAACTAGATTGAGCCATTTTTATAGTAAGGGCCTAGAACTCAGGATCGTTCTCGAGTGTGACTGTTTAACCCCTTAACTGTCATGCCCCTATTTTGAGGGTTTAGCTTAAAAGTGATTTCAATTCAATTAAAGTGTATTTATATAGCGCTTTTTACAATGTGCATTGTTCCAGAGCAGCTTTACAGGAGCAAACAAGAAAATCACAGAAAGGTAAAACACAGCACAGTGCATAGTGTTTATAGAACAAGCAAGATCATTCTAATAGATAATATCTAATAAATAAATAAATAGATGCAGTCTCCTGGTGAGCAAGCCAACACTGCCCTGCTGTGGCGAGGAACCCAAACTCCAATGATTGATTAATGGAGAAAAAAAAACCTTGGGAGAAACCAGGCTGACGTGTCATAGCTGCACTCAGTGACCCGTCCAAAAGCCACCGAGCAAACATCTACGAAAAAGAAGGAGAGGCCACCATCCGCGACCAAGGAAATCCCACTCGCCAAAACCGTGCAGATCCAACCTGGTCCCACTCCACGATCGTCACCAGAAAACAGGGGAACAACCAGGGAAAAATAGTAATGGCATAACTAAATGTACGAGCACATGTTCATCATATTGGGGGTCTCAGATAACTCAGGTTGATGAGTGTGTGTATGTGTGTTTAGCACACTATATAAGGGTTCTTACAAGAACGGAGAGAGAGTGACATTGCAATCCTACTCCATTATTAAAGTGGCTTTTGTATCAAAACTCGAGACTCAAGAATAATTCTTCAGAACACGCAAAGATAATTCACAACAATGGTCGCCTTTCTCTTGGGTGGTGATGGAATTGCCTGAGATGGAGCTGGGATGGCCAGTCAGTCCGCAGGCTCTCGCAGGAGGATGGCACTGGATTTTCAGCTGTAGCTGACGTAAATTCTAGTTGGGGATGGGCGTATGACGTTCATCTGGGCCTGGCGGAATCTCTCCCTACCTCGGGATGGGCACCCCGAGGCGGAGGCAGAAAGATAATAATTAGCGTAGCTGCTGTTCATTTACTATGCATTAGTGAAAGCTTGGCTGAAAAGGTGTGTCTTTAATCTACATTAAAATTGGGAGAGTGTGTCTGACCCTCGAATAGTATCGGGAAGGCTATTCCAGAGTTTAGGTGCTACGTATGAGAAAGCTCGACCCCCTTTGGTGGATTTAGTTTTTCTAGGTGTTATCAAAAGTCCTGAGTTTTGAGATCTTAGAGAGCGTGATGGCTTGTAATAAGATCCATTTAAGGCTTTATAAGTAATTAATAGAACTTTAAAATCAATACGATACCTAAAGATGTGAAGGGATGATAAAATTGATGATAAAAATAACCAGTGAAGGGATGATAAAATTGGGGTAATATGATCGTATTTTCTTGACCTGGTTAGAACTCTGGCAGCTGCATTTTGAACTAACTGTAGTTTGTTTATTGTAGATGCAGGACAACCACTAAGAAGAGCATTACAGTAGTCAAGTCTTGAGGTCACAAAAGCATGAATAAGCGTTTCTTCGTCAGCACCACATAAAATATTTTGTAATTTGGCAACATTTCTAAGGTGGAAGAAGGCTGTTTTTGTGATATTTGAGATGTGATTTTTAAATGACAGGTTGCTGTCTAATATAACGTCTAGATCTTTAACTGTATTTGTCGGAGTAACAGTGCAGCCTTCAATATGCAGGTTATAATCTGAGATATTCTGTTTACGTGTTTTTGGTGCGATAAGTTTTGTTAGAGTTTAAAAGAAGGAAATTACTAGTCATCCAATGTTTTATATCTTTGATGCACTCTGCCAGTTTGGATAGCTTGAAGGAATCATCTGGTCTTAATGAGATATATAGCAGAGTATCATCTGCATAACAGTGGAAGCTAATTCCATGTTTTCTAATAATGTTGCCCAGGGGCAGCATGTATATGGAGAATAGAAAACAAATATTCTCAGATTATTACGTATGAAACCTGCATATTGCGCGTCCACCGCAGTGATGACAATCAAGCGTCATAACTTCATCACTGGGCTATATTAACATACATTTTATTTATATTCTGCCGAAATGAAAATCATCCTTTCATTTTGATTAACGAGATTCAAGATTGAAGTCAATAATATGATCCCAGATCCCATCACTAGATGTTAATTCCCAATTCACCAGATACTGCTAGCAACCCTGTCATCGCTAGGAATCTCAGGCTCTCCCCTCCGCTGGTTCAAATCCTACCTCTCCGACAGATCCTTCAGGGTGTCATGGAGGGGCTCGCTGTCCACTGCTCACCACATGATCACTGGGGTCCCTCAGGGATCGGTGCTTGGACCGCTGTTTTTTTCCATCTACACGACAACCCATCATACAGGCACATGGCTTCTCGTATCACTGTTATGCTGACGACACCCAGATCTACATCTCGTTTCACCCAGACGATACCACTGTAGCAGCTCGCATTACAGCCTGCTTCGAGGACATCTCAGCTTGGATGATATTATGTATAATTTCGATCATATTCTATGTACTATGGGGCTGTTATTCACCCCGGTTATGAAGAAGTTCATAGGAATGTTTGTAACTTAGTTGTGTTAGTAGATCGGAAATCACATCAACTCAGATGAGTATAATCAAGACATCTGAATCAAGATTGTTTGAATGATAGAATCAACTGCTTATGCAGTAATTGTTTTCATAAAAATACTTTAATCATTTTTCAGCACAAATTTCAGCAATACCAATCCAGTGATGTTTTAAAGGCCTGACCCAGATATGTCAAACTTATGATGCATTATAGCGCAACTTGGCAACTTAGTTTAAAAAAAACTGAGTCAAGGACGAAATTCCACCATTAGATACAAACCTTGTTGCCTAGAAATAATGGTGGCAGACAAGGACAGTTGGATAATAAAAATAAGAGATAGCGGGAATCTACCTGATTGGTTTCGAAGGAAACACCTCCGAGTAGTTTCAGTATAACTAGAGGTTGGAAACACCCGATTTTCAGAGGTCTTCTGATGTTTTTTGGAATGACTTGGGACATCTCACTTTGTTTGACTTGAACAAATAAAGTTAAATCTTTGACACCTGGACCTTCTTTGTCTGAGCAATTTTTGAACCGCAAGATCAGCATTTTCTCCACATCAATGAAAGGGCATCACCTCCAGCTGAACCCTGCCAAGACAGAACTACTCGTGTTTCCGGCACACCCTACGGTCAACACGACACGATCTCAACATCCATCTTGGCAATACCACAATCACCCATTCCAAAACAGCCAGGAACCTCTGAGTCATGTTTGATGAACAGCTGTCCTTCAATGATCACATTGCAAAGACAACACGGTCATGCCAATATGCCTTATTCAACATTAGAAAGGTCAGACCCTATCTCACTGAGCATGCGGCACAACTCCTTGTCCAGGCCCTGGTAATCTCAAGGTTGGACTACTGCAATGCTCTCCTTGCTGGTCTTCCTGCAAAGGCTATCAAACCACTCCATCTGTTCAGAACGCAGCAGCACGCCTCATCTTCCAACAGCCCAAAAGGGCTCACGTGACTCCCCTTTTCATCTCTCTTCACTGGCTACCGGTTGCAGCCCATATCAGATTCAAGTCACTAATGCTTGCCTACAGGACTATCACTGGATCTGCACCGGCTTACTTTCACACCCTCCTGCACTCCTACACCCCATCAAGATCCCTGCGTTCAGCAAACCAGCAGCGTCTTGTATTGCCTACCCATAAGGGCAGTAAATCGCTCTCCCGCTCATTCTCCTTCACAACTCCTTCCTGGTGGAACATTCTTCCTAACTCTGTCCGTTCAACCACATCTCTCACAACATTTAAAAAACTACTTAAAACCCATCTCTTCTGTGAATACTTGACAGACAAATGAAAAAAAAAAAAACCTTTCTCTCCAAGCGGTAGTGGTCTAGCTTTTGTTGAAACTAGTAACTTTGTATTGGCACTTAATGTATTATGGCTCCTGTATGACATATCGCTTATTGCTCCAAAACTCTTTTTAAGTCGCTTTGGATAAAAGTGTCTGCTAAATGTAAATGTAAATGTAACTGTGCCATATAATAGACAGCACA